>OY282409.1:10672500-10935000 GCA_958295455.1 Coleophora deauratella
AAGTCACCCTATATGAATAATTCATTTGTACGGTACTTATAAAATTATCTGCGAAAAAAGCATCGAGGGGTTACATACATTGAAGTTTAACCTTTTTGTTACACCCTGTATAGGGTCCTTATGAAATACTTGAAAAAAATGTAACCACGGCTTCCTCTCATGAAACTGAACAACTTTCCCCAAGAAACCTATACTCGATTCGCAAAAAATTTTTGGACTTCCCCATACTAATCAATCAACTGATCCGGCAATTTTGTATGGGAAGTCCAAAATTTGCGAATTGAGTATAGGTTCCTTGGGGAAAATTGTTCAGTTTCATGAGTAGAATTTTTTTCAGGTATTTTAGAAGGACCCTATATGTATAAAGAATATGTATCTACCTATACATGTTGATAACTTGATTCTCTTCCTCTTATATATACCTATATATACCTTTTGTCATACTCGTAGGTAGGATAAATATAAGGTGTTAACAAATTAGTTAGCATCACTTAAACTGGGGCTTCTACTAGTGAAACTGAACAACTTTTACCAAGGAACCCATACTCAATTTTTAAAAACCCTTTTCTAACAAGTCGGTCATCTGATCGGCCCATTTAGTATAGAAAGTCAATATTTTGTGCGAATCCGACTCGCACTTGGCCGGTTTTTTTAGATTGTTTTTTATTTGCCTGGGATTTTTGCTCATAATATATTTATCTATCCAATATTTAGGTAATCTTTATTTGAATACCTACTTACTTACCATAATCATCAGGGATCATTATAAGTCTTCAAGCCTCGCCATTTATCCGATCGCCCCAACTGCATTCAACAGCTTCCAGAAATTAGCTTTTTTTAAACCTACAAAGCTACCTAGACTGACTGAATCCGCACAGCCTTAACCATTAAAGATAGAAACATGAAAATCGTCACATTATGTTTATATGAGCGTGTAAAGGAGTAATAAAGAAGATTTTTCAAATCTATCCCTAATTGGGTATATCAAAATACAGGGTGTAAAAAAGTGCGTTTGTAAGGGGATCCGATCTACAATTTTTTTTCAGTTTCCCATACAAATTCTTGATTCACTATTCAGATTTAGTATGGAAAACGGAATAAAAATTGTAGATCGGAAAGGACGTTCGTATCTAGTACACAGCTGACTGACTAATACATATATGATTGATTTTAATTCCCTACACAGTTTTTCAAGCACTTAGAAGCACTGATTGATGTTAAACTCCGGATACATCTATCGCCCACCTAGCATTTAAAGTTTTAATAGCCTATACCTATAACACCTAGCTATATTCCATAAGCTATTCCATTCCATTCCATTCCTGAGTTTGAATTTGGATGGCATAAAAAAAGATTGCTAATGTGCCGGCTACAAAACTGCATAAAAGCTTTTTGCTTAACCTATTATTTATTTTTAGCTAAGTATATGTAGTCCAATTAAACTTAAAATGCTAGGTAGGGTCGATAGATGTGTCTGGCTGGAAGTGTATTTATGTTGCTCGCTGTTTCAAGGATTCTGTGTTAACAGTTAAACTTTCCCGAGGGTCACTTTGACTGACTCGGTGGCTAAGTGGTTAGCGATCCTGACCTCTGATCCGAGAGTCGTGGGTTCGATCCCCACACAGGGCAAACTTTTCTGTGATGAGCAGAATTGTTTGCTGTGAGTCGGGTGTATTATATCTATATATGTATGTATTTAAAAAAGTATATGTGTATGTATATCAGTCTCTGGTTCCCAAGATACAGGGAATCCTAGTTTGGGGCCAGATGACCGTGTGTGATTTGTCCAAGATATTATATTATTATTATATACTTACAACTCCTCCTGTTATTTATCAACAAGCTTGTTGTATTGTATTCTTCATTATATACCTACATTCCTCTTCCTTGCATCGTTTTCCTCATGACTGAGAGCTGTTATGACCACCCCGAAGATCCTTCTGTTGTTCGTATGATGTTACGCCGGCCGCCCGTCTGGGTTTCTCCTGAGCAGCTTGTATAGGTATTCCCCGATTCCTTTTTTTGTCCACTATTGGTAGCCAAGCCCTTTTAATTTAAGAATCATCAAGGCAAGAGTTAATGTGGAAAGTTTTGATATTAGCACGAATTTCAATTTTTTCGCGGTTTCGTGACTCAAATAGGTATTACGTCAGATCTGACTTGAGAAAACCTTTAATTTTTTCCTACTTAATCAAATGCATTTTATTACATTTTTATTACTAATTTAGCACATTGTGGCGAAAAAGTGTCAAAAATATCATAATCATACCAAAGAAGTTTTATATCGTCGCTCCGCTCCGGGAAGCGGGGTGCACGTCTGTGACTATTACATTTTCGGTGCTATATATACTTATTGGCTACTTATATTTTAATAAATTATATTAAAATAGGTAAAAAATATTATCTCTTTTTCGCAAAATAGATAAAATCTGTTAAATAGGTGATACATGGAGCAACAAATAAAGAAAATAATTCGGAAACTAGAAATTCGAGCCAATATTAAAACGATCCACATTAACAGATATTATTTGAACTCGTGGATAATTCATTTTCTGTAGATTCGTTGTCACTTGCAATTAGGTAAGTTAAGAAAACATATTAAAGAGCATCTCATTTTCCAAAATTTTTTCGTAATGTTTTTATCCTTATGATGAGCATTTGGTATGAAATTTGAATCATCAATTTAAGGCGCTAAGTATAGCCAAATCGCAATATTCAATTCAAATTCTTGAAATAACGGTTAAAGCTATCACCATGGAAAAAATATATAACATACTTCAAACAATAAAAAACAAATTGTATTGAACAGATTCATAAAAATCACAAAAACTTTGATGAAAAGAAATATCCTGTAGACGCTGTATTTTGCATTAATTGCAAATTCTCTCGGAAACACAATATTTGTTTATGTTGAAACCAACACACAAAAATCTGCCATTTTAATACCTTCAATTTATCTTGAACGGATTTTTTTTTAACTTATTTAAAAGCCAAGAAAAGTAATAAAAACATCGAAATCTCGTGAATTTTGCGTTCGGCCTTGACGTAACCGCCGCAATGGTACCCACACTGATCTGAACTTAAAATGACTAGGGCGTTACGGTCGATATTATATTGTCATGCATCAACCTGCTCAGATTGAGTGTACTTCGCGCCTTAAGTCTTTGATCCGTGTACTCGTAAATATTTTATTTACGCCGATGCTTTTTACGTAATATGTGATGTTGATTTGCCAGTGAGTCATGGCTACTCGAATCCTTTGAGTGATACACCACTTTGTAATTAATTACGCTGTGGGAACTTTTTGACATATTTATGTAGGTTTGTCTTATTAATTAAATATTATTTATACATTTATCTGCACTATTATATCTTAGGCGTATCAATAAACGGATTTCATTAGTTGATATTTAGTTTACGATATATTGCATTAGAGCAATGACCATTAAAGATGTATGATTTTCGTAACTTTTAACTAACTCCTACTGTATTTTACTGTCAACCTTCACTATTTCTGACTTTATGTACAGAAATACTGCGGTTAGCAAGCTGACTAGAGCAGATTCAGGTCACCGGGTCATAGACAGAAATGAAACGTCCATGTAAGATTTCACTTCGATACGAATTTTAATACTTTCATTATTACATTTAATTATAACATTCAGGTAATAAAAAATTGTCCGCTCAGCGGAAAGGTACATGGACATACAATAAATTAATACAACTTATCAACTAAATCAGTCTAACGGTCGCGCCGAGCGCGGTACGACTTAGCCTAGTATCACAGATGAGAAGAGCGGTGGGGCGCGGGCCGAAGCGCACGCGCAGGGTCCGCGGGCCCCGCGGCGGGGAGCGTCACTCGTCTGAGGCGGAGGACAGCTGCGTGCTGCCGCCCGAGCTGAAGGAGCCGCGGCAGGCGGCCCCGTCCGGCCCGTTTCCCGGCGGCGGCGCGTCCCCGCCCGGCGACAGCGTGCGCAGCAGCTCGAGCGCGGCGCGGGCGCGCTGCCCGTCGGCGGCGGCGGCGGCCGCGGCACCCGACGCCCGCTCCCACGCGCTCTTCTCCGGCAGCAGCAGCCGGCGCGCCTCCCGCTGCACGCGGCGCGAGCGCAGCGCGAACAGGAACGGCGACGCGGCGGACGCCAGCAGCAGCAGCGCCAGCCCCGGCGTGCGCGCCGCGTCCGCCAGCCCGGGCACTGCCGCCGACAGCATCGCCGTCACCGCGTGCGGCACGTGTAACATCACTAGCGCACCCGTCAGTAGTCCGACGCGCGCTGCGCGAGATTCTTCCCTATACCGGAACATAGAAGCGTTCGATATCCGGCACCGTATCGAGGTGATGCGCGAGCCGCTGTTGGAAGGCTGCGGCGTGCGCGGCGGCCCCGCGAGCAGAGGCGCCGCCAGCGACGGCGCCGAGCTCACCGAGGGCAAGCCTTTTCTTAGGTTTTCACAAGATTTTTCCTCTTTCCGTGCGTTGCGCAGACTCGCAACCGACGGACAGCGGATGGGCCGCTCCGGGGGAAGCAGGAAGGGCCCGAACTTTGCATTTTCTGGCATACCCGGTGCTGCGTTGTCCGGTACGTCGATCCTCAGCGTGAGGCCGTCGCCCTCTTCGATCAGATCGGGAAGCGCAGGCGGTTCGTGTAGTTGCAGCGCGCTGGCGCCGTGCGCACGCGCTCTCAAACCTGAAGAGCGAGCCGCCCGATAGATCCTCGAGTACATGATACACACAATCGTCGCCGGTGTAATAACGCCCAGGATTAAGTAGACGACGCTGTAGACTAGTTGTACTCCTTGGACTATTGGTTCTGTGGGGTAGAAGTGGCGTAGGATGGCGATGGTGGCGCGGATAGTGGCGACAGCGCCGCAGGCGAGCCAGGTGGCGGCGCAAAGCACGACGGGGCGTCGCTGCAGCAGGCGTGCGTGGCAGCGCAGCGGGTCGGTGACGGCGTGGTGCTGGTCCAGCGCGATCAGCAGGACCGCCAGCAGCGCGGCCAGGCTGCACGCGGCCGCCGCGGCGTCGCCCGCCTCCACCCACGACCACACCTCCTCCGGCCGCGCCGAGTGCTCGCCGAATAGCGCCGGCGCGAGCAGGGACGTCGTCAACAAATTCGTCGCAAGCAGGTTGATGACGAATCTGTAACAATAGAAATGGAAAACATGAGCATGGGATCAGTCACAGCGGTCACAATATTTGCCCTGGCCATTAAGGCGAGCGGGCGTGTTGACTCGCCCTCCGTTACTACAAGCCAAACAGCTCGAACGACGCAGTCGCCCGAGGCCGTCCTCGTGAGGATGATTGTCAACAAACACACCACTAATAACTTGAGAATTTTAGTTTCATAGTTTTGAGTTTAGACGCGGAATTACAAGCGAAATATGGATGTTTTCTAAATTAATCTTGTTAATTCGATAGCAGTACCTAGTATCGAAGCGAAGTTTACAAATAATGTTTTGCATCCAGTGCTGTAATGTTTACTTCTGAAATAGGGTCAGTTATTTGGATGGAAGTTTCGAGATTTTCCTCCAGAGGTTAAGATAACCGGTTGCCCGGTATTTATGGTCAGCTGCTCTCGCCACACTGACTCAGCACACTCACGCTCACCAAAGTCTTTCCATTGTAAACAAGGCTTAAAACTTCTAGAAATTTATATTTTTCTTTGTACCCAGCATCACGTCATTTGCCTGTATTATAATGATTTTTAAAACCTGTGCAACATTAGTTTGGTTAGAACATTTTACTTGTAAAGCAATGCAATATATACTTTCGCAAAATCAACGCAACTTGACCGACTTACTGCGGCTTTCGCCAGTATATTAGTGTTTAATTGCTATTAATAGTGTTTATTTATACTTCAATGTATAAGTGAGTTTTATTTTCAAGTGGATTAGAACTCTACTGATAGCTAAATAGAAAAAAAAACACGAAATCACATTTGTGTCATGCTTAAAAAAAAAAACAATTGTTTACAATGAGAATGACTGTTATTCACCTACTGTTAGCAAATTATTATTGATAATTAGCATCTAATTTTTATAATATCATATACATTTTTTATAATTTCATATACGAGGCTACACATCATGTCATTAGTAAAGGAGACTCTTTTCGTTCCATTATACAAGGTAATATTGTAATGGCGGATGTGAACCTAACCGGGTTATTATTTGGATTAAATGTGACAAGTTTTGATCTAGACCTATTTTATTCTACACCTATTGAATTTGTAATTAATACTCCATCAAATGAACAATATATTATAGAGGTAAATTCACGTTTGCTACAATAGTAACGCAATTGCAGTTTTAAGTTTTCCCTTACTAAATTTCGAAATTAACAATATAGAAACACATAGGCTAAGTTACATGAATTCGAATTTTTGAGGATGATTTGCTAAATTATTGGTACATATTGGTGTCGATTCGGTTTTCACAATTAAACTTATTTGACAGGATTAAACTTAATTTAAGCTGTCTTTTTCTTTCTATGTCAAAAAGACAAGGATAAATTTAGTTTAGTCCTGTCAAATAAGTTTAATCGTAAACACCGAATTGACAACCTTAGTAGACTTAGACTGTACTAGCAGTAATGTAAGTTAGAAATAAATTATTTTAGGTAATATTACCTAATAGCTGATCTCTGCATTAATACCAAACAACTGGTAAAGTCAAAAGATCATTTCAAGGTCGTATTGGATTCGATTATTTCTTTTAAGGGCTTTTCAAGGACTTTATCAATGCACAAATCGTTATATTGAAAGTGACATTCACCTGGGGCTTGTACGCAAACTAATATAAATGATATAAATGTATTTATTCATGCAATTATTTATACTCAGTTTTTTCTACCGACTTTAATGAAAAGTTGTATTTTCATTAACTTTCCAAAAAAGCTGGGAAATCAACCGTTCGATTTGTATAAGAGTGTAAAAGCAAAATTTTCAAAATTCTAAGTCATACCTAGTACAAATGGAGAATCAGTATGGTTAGAAGTTTAAAGCTATTTTGTCCTGTATAAAACCTAGAACAAGACGATTTTTCAACAAGATGTCAAAGGGATGTCACTAGCACTTCTGGCCCTCTGGCCTTCTGGCCCTCACGAGACAGGCTCGGCCTAGTGTGAGGTCCAGCAGCAATCTTGAACAAATAACGCTGTACCTCAAACCTAAACTTAATATTCTTATCTATTTTTGTTTTTGTTTCCTAACGTGACTATGTGTACCCTTTAGTATTTGTAATGTAAATTTGTTCACTTTTCTTTTTGGCAAATAAACAATTCATTTATTATTATTATTACTTAAAAATAAACATTGCGCATGTTACGTTTTTTTATTTTTTAGGATTAGGGAATAATTGAGTGAACCTTGTTTTTCTTTTTAGTATATAAATATAGTTATCTATCAAGGCAAGGTTATTGGAGCTAGATAGATATACAGTTTCAAAACAATTCGCTCCCTGACCTTTTGAGCGAAGACACGCTGTCGCAGCCAGACAGACAAAATGGCGTTTGTTTACAAACATTAAATAAATTTGCCTTATATTTAGTTCCGGTTTTTTGTGTAAGGCGTACCATTTCCGAGTTTGCTTAAAATATTCGACCTTAGTGTTGTTGACAGAATTTGTGTAAATGAGGTAAAAATTAAGTCTATTGCCAAAAAACCTAAATTACATTATTAGTTTAGTTTATAGGTGTTTTGTTTTAGCCAATTTTTTTTAGGGACAGCCTAAGAGTTCCATCAAAGTCCATTTATTTATATTCGTATGGATAAAGTCCGAAAATTGTAATTTGCGCAAAATACGTTCAGTAAAGTTAAAGAACAAAATTTTAACTTTCAAAATGTCTACTTTTACCTAATAACATAATTTTATTATCATGATTTTACTGCTTTATTTAATCAGTTCATTATATAGGCCTTCCGCTAATAGTATAGAATGGAACCAGAAAGTTATTAAATTAGCAAGTGATATGCTTGCCCTTGCATCTACATATACAGGGTGTTAAAAAAAGTGCGTTTGCAATTTTAAGGGGTTACACAGAACCAAGTACAGAACCCAGGAAAAATATTGAAAAAATCCGCTCTTCAATTTTTTTTTTCAGATTCTCATACTAAATCTAAATAGTGAATCGAGAATTTGTATGAAAAACTGCAAAAAAAAATTGAAGAGCGAATTTTTTCAATATTTTTCCTGGATTCTATACTTGGTTCTGTGTAACCCCTTAAAATTTCAAACGCACTTTTTTTAACACCCTGTATAACCTTCCTTTAAATGATAGCCTTCCTTTGGTATACTCGTTGTTTTTAATTTCACATGCATTCCTTGTCGAGAAGGGGAATATATTTGCAATAAATAAGTGATGAGAATTGCATACTTGGGTACACTTTGTTCGGCAGTGAAGTATTTTAGTCTGCAATTGGTAGACCCTTGATATATGCCTTTAATATGAAAGTATTGTCATCACAACTGATGGAATGGATCTTAAGTCATTTTAAGATGGAGCCAGGCTAACCAAAGATTTCCTAACGAAGTGGCTACCTATCTCCATGCCGGAAGCTACAATAAAATATATCGAATTGAATTGAAGCTAGCCAGGTAGGTCAAAAAATGCCCACAAGACTACAAAATAAAGTGATGACCCCTCCAAGATTCGAACCCGCAACTTTTGCGCCACGAAGATGTTAAAAATTATATGTTTTCGTTTTATTCCATACAATATAATAACCAATAAAATTTGCCGTTTATAAGTAACAATGCGAGAAGCCATATAAAAATGTGTGTCGAGGTCAACTATGGCCATGAGGATAAGACTTATGGTCATAAACCTCTTTCGGACACTTTATTTCATTGGTTTCATACTAATATTTTAAAAAGAAACATACGAGCAGGACTGCTGACCTTTATAGGTCTTTGACCCAAAATGTAGGCGGGTTCCTGAATGCTTTTTTGTATCTGTTTTAAATGTGAAGTAGAAAATAATAATTTGTGTTACTTCTACTGCAGCCATTGTGCTTGAGCACCATAGCTAAGGCTTATCCGTATCTGTTCGATAAATCAATGAATAAAAAGAGTTCTAAATTTAAAATAAATTTCGAAAATTTCATCATCTAATGTGTATTGCAAAAATTACGATATATAAAAAAATGAACCATGCCAATGTATCGTTTCCAAGTCGTAAAATGTTGTAGATATACCTATTTTTAAACCCAAAGAAATAAACGAGTGACATCTTTACGTCGGAAAGAAACGAAAACTGACGTACAAAATTACGATATTTTACACGTTTTTAGTACGTGAAAACTCCTCTGAAGTCATATTTACACCTGGTTCTATTTGTAATTTATTTATTTTGTGTTTTTAAAATTAAAATTGATTTTGTTTCAATGTTTAGCAGAAGAGTCGGAGAAAGTTTTCTTGGCTTTCTGAAAAGTTACAATGGAATATAGTTGACTAACATAATAAAACTGTAGTCAAATTAGCACCATTATATTTATGACCCTCTTTTAAGCCTTCCTTTATGTTCAAAAAAAATCTAAAGTTAAGAAAATATAAATGAATGCATAGAGGTAGTGTAAACAGAACATATTTTGTCTTGTGAAGGTTCTTAAAACCGTCAAACGTTTTATAGTGTTTCAAATTAACTAGGTGAAAAACCGTTGTTATAAGTACATACCCATATGTATTAACCCAGTTATAAGTTTATAGTTCTTTAACATTTATTTTTCTCAGATAATTTCCACGTCAAAACATAGTTATGCGAAAATCCGACATCATTATTTGATATAGCTACTTATTACATCAACACTATAAACATTTTGATACAAGACTGATATACATATCAGGTTTGGGATCGTGGGATTTCCCAGTCTTACTCTTGTTTTGCTCATATCTGTTATTAAAACCACAGACAATGTTATTTCAATTTTATGACTGCGAAATTATAACTTAAACTAGAAAGATAACGAAGGACGAATAATGTGAAACCTACTTTCGTGTTTTGTTCAAAACCTTTCGAATATCTTCTTGAAATGGCCAATATTGTATTTATGTGGAAACCCTTAGAATCTTCTAAACCTTCTAGCTCCTTCCATATCTTAATGATCTTTGGAAGGTTATATTACCTAAAACCGATCAATCCGAAACCAATTCGCAGTTTAGTTTTCTCTAGAAATAATTAACTAAACTGGAAAAGTTTACATTTTAGATGCACTAATTAGCTTGCTCGAAAAACGCGGCTAAATAAACAAGTCACTTTTTCTCAGGCCAGCTATAAAATCAACCCACATCTTTAAATTAGCCGGTTTGTGGTTATTTGCCGTACTATTCCATTCCTTTGATTAGCTTCTTTATATTATGAGTAATCGTATGGTCTGTTCATATTTATAAATCCAGTTTATCCAGAACATCCAAATTATAATGCTGACAGATTTAAAGTTCTGGAAGGTAAAGTTTATTGAATGTTAGTAGAATATTTTTGCATCCAAAATCACGATACATCATTCCTATAAGATTTGCATTTATCTCCCGATTGTCTCAACTCTGTAAGTATATTTTCAATTATTCTGTATCTGGTCAGTATCTTATACCTACATAAATCAAAATTAACAATTCTTTTTTACTTAAATATACTCATAAACAAAAAAATCGACTCAAAGTTTCATGTACGACTTTTGGAAAATTAACTCAATCCAGCAAAATAAAACTAAACCAAAAGTTCAAAAACTGTGTGTTTACTGTTTATGATTTTTAGTTTGATGGTTTTCTAGTTTTTTTGCTTTTAGTGTTTAGCAGTTTTGTAGACTGAGTTATTTTTTCAAAAGTCGAGCAACAAATGTTGAGTAGATTTTTTAGTCCACCAGTGTATTTTAATTTTGACATTTATAATGGAACTGTATACCTTCTCGGAACTTGTACACTCAACGTTTCGGGAAGTGTCGCAAACACTACTCGTTATAAAAGCCGCTAAGCCTTTTAACTGCCATTATGAGGAGCAAATGTAATAAAAAAAAAAAGAACTGTATCATAAACGTGTTACCTTGAGCAAACCAGTGTTCACTAGGAAGGCTGACCATTCCAACATTTGCTATATTTGCTCCTATCTGTCGTTAATGGATCAATTATAGATCTTTATTACTGTCTGATTTATATCGATCGATCCAGCAAAGTTTTGCCTATTTTAGGCATGATACAAAAAAACTGAGTAAAAAAATTAATGAACAATTATTGTTAGGTATATCAGATAATGAATTTGACATTCTTACCCGACCAAAAAGACACGAAATAAAGGGTTAATTATTTTAAAGGCTATGTATTTTGCAAGCTTTGCGCTTCAATGGCGTAAAGTATATTAGTTAATATATTTTTTCTCCTAAGTATCAGTCGGAGTATGAATAAAATATATATATCTTTGCGTTTCTTCACAAGCTAAGTTACCTTCAATATCACGTAATGTAAAGGTACGTACGGATTTAATTAATTCAATTGGGGAGGTTATTTAATGAACAATAATCAATATTATATTACACCTAAACTTCTCTTTACCCCCTAGTATTAGAGATATGAGCGCTATGAAAAATATACAGAAACATAAAACAATGGTGTCGTTTCGGTGTTTACGATTAAATTTATTTGACAGGACTAAACTTAAGGTAAGCGTCCTATCCTTGTCTTTTCGATATAGAAAGAAAAAGACAGGGCACCTAAATTAAGTTTAATTCAGTCAAATAAGTTTAATAGTGAAAACCGAATCGACACCATTGTATGTTTATGTGTTTATGCAAAATAATTTCAGTCTTCAAACACCACACCTAAACTATCAATGGTTTGATGACATCATAATATAAAGATAACGGTTCCAATATGAAATGACCCGTCTGACTATCCATGTACATGTATAGTAAATTACTTTTAAAACTGTGAGGGTTATCTGCATTACTTTCTTGCTGCTCTGATAGAGGCGAAGTCATTTGTTTAATGGGTATTAAATAGATATGAAATAACAGTTATTTTGTTTTAACAAATATTGATTGATAGTTTAATGGGTTCAAAACTAAATTCATTAAACCTATAATGAATACTTGGGTTATCTCAGAACCTCAGTATCAACTTAATTAATTTGCACTATAACCGCACCAGTGAAAATTTGTTTTTATTTTCTAGGTTATTTATTACACAGAATGTAGTTTATAAAAATATGTCTGGAATCTATTATCTGTGGCTTCTATTTGTCACACTGAACAAATTTATTTTACGATTTTAATAAATTAGCAAAAAAATTAATTCTTATACAGCTACGTTGATTTTTATAGAGCTATGGATATTTTTTAATCAATCAGTTTATTTAGTTTTATCTCGCACCCTCTACATATGGTAATCAAGAGAATCATACGGTTTTTCATTTTGTAAACGGGCTTCTGTTATTATATAACTTTTGTTCAACAATAAGTTACAAGTCAGGAATAAAATATTTGAGTTCATTACAGAATTCTAGACTAAATACCTATTTAAAACTATTTTCCATCATTCCTATAATAAAATAGTAAAATTCTAATATAAATCACACGAATAATCCAAGGTTCTTTATAACAAGTATAGATTTTTGAAACCCTTAAGAAAACCCTTCTATCCAAAAGAATTGAAGACGCATCAACCTATGCTTTTTTTTATTAACTCATCACCGTAAAAGTTAACCAATATAGCTCTAATGGAGCCATTACTAATATTGTTAACATACACCGCCGCAGTAATTAGACGTTTAGATTCAACACGTAAAAACAATTGTGGAAAACTTCTTTCAATTGTACGTAATGATACGTATACTAATGATTCAATGTTAACGCCTGTATTACAGCGAGAGCGGTAGCGGTAGCGAAAGCGGGAGCTGAAGCGACTCATAAGTACATAACGCTCGCTTCAACCATCATCAGAATTAAAGGCATTTCATTGACTGTAAGTAATTTCGATATACGGTCAGATACGGATTGTCAGCTTTACAAGGTAGACTTAAAGACATTATTCTATCCCTTGAGCTAGAGACAAATAAACAGAATGGCAAGTTGTTAAGAGATACCATTAAATAGCAATGTGGGTAATTTTAACGTTATGCCAATAACTGTAGTATTTTTTTATCGAAACACTTGCCCTCACATTTGCCTGAATATTGTCTATCGATAGAACTTAAAAGAAGAAAGAAAGTCCCTCACGTAAAAATAAGAGACTTATAAACGCCTTAAAACCTCTTCCCCAGATTGCGACAATTCCAGTTTTTTTTACGAATCGCGCCGTTTGCGTTTGCTTCCGCTTCTCGCCACCGCTACCACTATGGATATGATCTTAGACGCTAATAGAGAAATAGGATTGTATTGTTCAGTTTTATGGAGTGTGTAGGCCAAGTTTGGTTGGGACAAGGTGCTATGTATCATTGTGGAAACTATTCGTTTTCGTCGTCTTTGAAGACTAAGATTATTCAATGTCTGCACTTTTTTGGGTTAAAAATATACTTACTTAATCTTCTTGCTCGTAAATTCTATAACCTTTAAAAACTGATTAGGTTCTAAGAACGAATTTAACAAGGTTGTTTTTAAAATGTTTGAGCTTCAATCGTTAAAGGATGGAAAGTTTGTTTTTATATAATGATATCAATTTAGGCAGTCAAAGTGGAGTGTATTTTATTCAATTTAAGTAATATTCTTAGCTTATTTCTGAGTCGGATCAAACTGCTACTAAATGTCATTGTACAAGAAGTTTGTATAGTATTTTGAAAAGAATCGCTACTGCCATCAATACCCATTCTTTTTATTACAATTTTTTACTAACTTTCATTCTTTTATAAAATATGTATGTATTTTTAATCGTTAAAGGTCACCTTGCACCTGACAACACAAAGAGACAATGCCTCGTATAAGCGCATTATACCTTTTGTTCAGCTTTCTTTTGTTTGGAGCTGTTGCCAAGCTGGAGCGCTCTAGAATTCTACATCAACCTGAGGTTAATCGGTTTTAATACTAACCAGAGTTCAAGCTGGTTCAAGCCTAATTAAAATTTTGAATTTAAAGCAGGCAATCTGTAGAAAGCGATAGTTTTTTACCCAATTGCCCAAGCGCAGTGTTATGTTTTTACCGCCTGTAACCAAAAGATGACTTTATGTGTCGTTATTGTGTCGACTTTGTGACGTTGGATTTGTCATGATCCTCAGATATTTTGTTGCAGTCGGAGTTTTTTTATTATTATCATTTAAAACTAAATATTATAGAGAGGGACTAAGTCAGGATTGGTGTATAATTCCACTAACTCTCACATTTTTCCTTTCCATTTTTCCTTCACTAATAAAACCTCATCAATATTTTTCTTTAAAAAATAATAATATATATAAGATTAAGAGTATTAAATGTAAAAATATAACGATGTATGTCAGTTATTGAATAAATAAATAAATATACATAATATATAATCTTTTAATATATAATCTATACAGTAAAAGTTTTGTTCAAATATATGTGCATAGTAATAAAGTATATTTCCGAAACACGTCAATCATTTATATTCCATTAATTCGTACGCCATCGGCAGCAATGAATAGAAAACATTGAATAACGTTGCCGTGTAATAACCTCTGACACTGGGGTTAGCCACTAGCTCCACAACCTCCACCAATCCGAACTTGGTCCCCGTGTGTGGAGTATGGCCTAACCTTCCCGAGGTATGGGAAGAGACACGTGCCCCTGCAGTGCGAACAATATGGGTTATTAACAGAATAACATAAAAGTAAAAGTAAAGTTTATGTCTACCTCGTTCGTTTAAGGGTTACAACAACGTCATAAAATACTTCTTACTCGAAGTGTACCTTTCCTTTCTGTCACTTCCTGGTCAGCATTTGACATTTTAAGATTAATGTATAGTACTCGTAATATCGGGAAATCGGATTTGCCAAGCGGAAAATCGTAAATCAAAGCATTTAAATGTTAAGGTTAAAATATAAAATTTAATAAAAACAAATTAAAATGTAGTGAAAGCTGAGAAATATGTAAGAATATTACAAGCGGTCACATAAATATATAAAACCAAATAATATTAAAATAGTGATATCCGATAGAGGCATTTGTGGGTTCTATGCTATCATAGAATTTATTATAATATACAAGATTATAGACGTAGGAATAGGTAAATGAATTTGATGATTTTTTTGTCTTTATAGACCATTTTCTAATCAACACAACTATTGTCAACAAAACTCTTCGTGTACACAGACATTTGCAAATAACATCGAAGTCAAAAATTTTGGCTAAGTTATAAATGAAATTAATAGTCCTTCTCAGTAAAGCACTCCTAGGGTGTCATCAACCGAACTTGAAAAGTCAACGCTCTTCTTAATAAAAGGCTGAAAAAAGAATTTTTACTGACATAAGAAAAACATCATCAAACTTTTCAAAGAAGATATTGTTGGGAAACTTTGACTCGTGTAAAATGATGAATTAATATTGTATAAGAATAAAAACTTTTTGGAGACGTTTTTATTTGGAGGTAAAGGGGTATAAGACCAAAGGTGGGCCCTATTGGATCACTGCGACCTGGGTAGATAGATTTATTGTAAGAGGCGTTTTGAAAGGGAAAGTTTAATAACACAATAAATTAAATTTAGTATCAAGAACAGCGAACATACTTTTGAAATACAATATTTATAGTATATTTTTGATATTTTTATGACATTGTTAAAATGCGACTAAAATTATTAAAAAATATTACCCCTGACAAGGCTCTAAATAAAAGTGAAAGAAATTACGAAAATACAGTATAAATGCTTACAAACAGTTACATGTATAAATGACAAAATTTTTAAAAGGAACCAAGGAGATCTCTGTGTATTTTAATTATTTATAATAAGTTTTCGAACGACCTCAAATTTGAGGCCTTCAGCAACAACTGTGTTGAGTTGAATAATGCAGTATTAACCGAACATTTTAAAATGTTACTACCAACCGATCTATTAATACATACAAGTCTGCGCTAATACAAATATAACCGTATTCTGAATTTGTCCGTGTTACGCGATGCGGTACTAATGTAAATACAATAACAGTCAAACGGACAGATGTTATCGGTCATTGCGACGTGACTTGTAGGTGACTATGAAGCAAAATTAATATGACTACAGGAAGTGGGGAAATACCTAAGAAAGAAATACCACTGCTAGTGAGATCGTTAAAAGTATCCCCAACAATCAATTCGTTCAATACTCTGACTGACTCAGTGGCTAAGTGGTTAGCGATCCTGACCTCTGATCCGAGAGTCGTGAGTTCGATCCCCACACAGGGCAAACTTTT
This sequence comes from Coleophora deauratella, assembly GCA_958295455.1. Taxonomy (NCBI): domain Eukaryota; kingdom Metazoa; phylum Arthropoda; class Insecta; order Lepidoptera; family Coleophoridae; genus Coleophora; species Coleophora deauratella. Next base: position 10,688,814 of record OY282409.1, read on the forward strand.
CTGTGATGAGTCTAATTGTTTGCTCTGAGTCTGGGTGTATTATATCTATATGTATATGCATGTATGTATTTAAAAGTATATGTGTATGTATATCAGTCTCTGATTCCCAAGATACAGGGATTCCTTTTTTGGGGCCAGATGACCGTCCCAGATATTATTATTATTATAATAGTTTACAAGAAAAACTAGCATAAACAAAGAAAATAATATCATTGTTAAGTATATGCCATTATTGTGGACAGAATGGACAAGGCAACTTTTATAGGTATAAAACTAAAGAAAATTTTGTTTACATTCGCTACCAATATTTCATCTAAATACATTTCTCTTTTTCCTACTTGGGGTAAGCAGGCGCGGATCCAGGGGGGGGGGCAATGGGTGCAATTGCCCCCCCCCCCCCTGAAGCCTGACCGAAGTACTAAAACTTTTATAAAATGCAAATTAATAGAGGCATTTCTTAACTATTCAAAAAATTTCGCGCTCGCTACGCTCGCGACTTTTTATCTTAATGGTCTAATCCATCGACTGCTTCATAAATACGGGTACACTGAAAATTTGCCCCCCCCTGAACGAAATCCTGGATCCGCGCCTGGGGGTAAGCAAAATCACGGGAACCACTTTTTTTTTAAGTTATTAAAAAGTGTTAATAGGATTGATGTCTTTAAGAAATAGAAGTCTTGGTAATTTATCTTCTATTATCGGCATAACTATCAGGCGAAATGGCGGTAAAATTAACAATTATAATATTAACCCATTAACGGCGTGCGGTGCAGTATGGCATCACTAAAACTGCGTTTGAATTTTCGCGCATATTTTTTGTTTACGCGCAATTAATCGAACTACCAATCACGGAGTCATAAGACAAAAGGTCGGGCTGTCATTTGATATTGATGTTAGCCAATCACGATTAAGTATTTTGACAAACCAACGTCTCAAACTTCAGTGTTTAAAAACGAGTGGCAAAATGGACATTCCTTTCAAGTAAGTCTTTAATATTTTAATTATTTATGAATGTGAATGGATGTTGAGTATTGTATCATATTCTTATAATAATCTTTCATCTAAATTCACATAACTATTGTGTCAGCTTGCATCTGTTTACATTATATAGCATGGCAAATGTGAGTGATGCCAAATTGCATCAGTAGCCGAATATGTGATAAAATTTTGACTATGAATAAATTTTTGATTTATCAATTACTGGTGTATTATTCGAGGTCGTAATGCTATATTTTTGTTGTTTTAGGGACTGTACAATACATGATGCACTTGCAGCGCTTGAAGATGATGAAGATTTGGATCCGTCGTGTATTTTCATTGAGCCTCCAGAGCCAGCCATGCATACCGATGAAGACTCGGCAGATGAAGATCAACCAGGCTTGATTAACAATCTCTCTGGTCGTCAACTTAGTGCACGATGTGAAGTAGTATTAACGTCAAAGAAAAAAATATCTAAAAACTCAAAAGGCACTAAATGTCGTAGCAAAGTACCGAATGAGTCTTTAGAGGTCTCATCAGCCAGTCGTGGGAGAGTATCTGTTCGAGGCCGTGGTCGAGCGAGAGGTCGTCGGCGAGGTGGTCGCAGTGGAACTCGCGGAAGTCAAAATAACAATGCTGTGTCAGAAGAACAATCCCAGACTACTTCGTCTGATGATTCGTCGGGTAATGAGCCTTTGGCAAAAAAATCAAGGAGTTCTTCTCGGACCTGGCTTCAAGAAGATTTGTGTAAGTCAAGACCGATATTTCCTAATCCTGACTACAGAAAATTTAGAGGAAAGTCTCCAATCGAAATGTTAGAGTTATTTTTGGATGAATCTTTTTATGAATTTCTAGTAACTGAATCCCGGAAGTATGCCGCCTTCCTAAACTGCCCGGATCCAAAAATTTCGTTTGATGAAATGATAGCTTTCATTGCGATCCTTGTCAATTCTGGATATAATACTGTTCCATCAAAAGATCATTACTGGGACCAAGGAGATGACTTGAGGAACAATCTGATATACAATTGTATGCGAAGAGATAGGTTCAGGACAATCATGAGATTCTTACATTGTGCTGATAATACCAATATGGATTCTTCAGATAAAATGTGGAAGCTAAGACCTCTGATAAATATGCTGAAACAAAAATTTTGCGATAACTACGTACCGAGCCCAAATCTGAACTATGATGAATCCATGATCGAGTACTATGGCAGGCATGGATGTAAACAATTTTTGCGCGGAAAACCTATACGGTTTGGATATAAAAACTGGTGTCTCAATACTCCGGTAGGATATTTACTCGATTTCGAAATTTACCAAGGAAAAAGCATAAATGAAAATTCGGATTATGACAAACAATTTGGAAAAGCTGCATCACCACTTGTTAAAATGATTGATAACCTACCTTCAAATATTCAGTCGCTGCCCATGTCCTTTTACTTTGATAATCTTTTCACAGGTTTTCCTTTGCTGAACGAACTAAAAAACCGTGGCTACGATGCTACAGGTACAGTACGAGAAAATCGTCTTCCAAAAAACACACCTCTTTCTGACAAGAAGCAAATGCTGAAAAAGCAGCGTGGTCAATACAATTACAGCAAAAGTAAAGAAGAGGGGATAGTAGTTGTTAGATGGAAAGACAACTCAGTGGTGACCGCAATGTCCACATTACATGGTGTGCAGCCACTGACAAATGTTACTCGCTACTCTGCCACAGAAAAGAAAAAAGTTCAGGTACCACGCCCTGCAATTTTCACAAACTATAATCAATTCATGGGAGATACAGACCTTATGGATCAAAACATCAACAATTATCGTATTGGCATTAGAGGCAAAAAATGGTGGTGGCCGATTTTCACATATCTCATTGATGTTACGATTTGTAATGCTTGGACATTATCAAGGCAAGCCGGAAATAACATGTCCCAGCTCAACTTCCGAAGACACATTGTCAAAACATACTTGATAAAATTTAGATCCGCGCCGTCTAGTACTGGCCGACCTGCAACATCAAAATTTTCCGTAAGTGGAAACCGAGTGTCAGACGATATCCGGTACGATGGAATTGGACATTTACTAATTCCTAATCCACAAGGACAACGACGAAGATGTGCGTATCCTACATGTAAAAGTCAAACAAGATCCGAATGCAGTAAATGTGGTATAGGCCTTTGCTTGGAATGCAATTTTGCTTTCCATACTTAAAATTTTGTGATTTCTAACCTTTGTTCCTAATAAGAGCTCTGTAATACTTACTTTTTATTCGAATAAAGCTTGATTCAAAAAGTAAGAGTTTAATTTATATTAGGCTAGCGGTGCAATTTGGCATCACCTGATATTTCCAAAAGTATGATATACAAAATTCTTTAATCCATGATTTTATGTTAAGGGTGTTATACATTTTGTAATATTTAATAATCACGAAAATCCAAGACGTGACAAAAACTCCGCCGTTAATGGGTTAAATAAAACTCTTTCATAATGTTGCGTTCTCATTTCCAGTAGAGCATAATTAAGGGGTGCTCCCATCTCAAATGTAAGTTAAGATCTGTCAGATTTATATTATAATTATATTTTTATTATTTATTTTATATTGTTAATGTATTATACATGTTAAACGGTAAGTGTTAATATACAGGATGTAATGTCGAGTTTGGTTGCACTAACCTTCACCCAATGACACGGTTAGCCAACATGCATCATCACAACCTTGACCCCATTTCACCTACCTCAGTCATACCTATCGCTATCCAATTATAGGACTAGGACTTTGGATTATAATATGACAAACTTTCTATGATATGACAACAGCGCATCATTTTTATATTAAGGAACGAAAACAATTCACAAAAACAATGCGTTGATCTTCTCACACAAAGTCATCAGCTGATTTACTACAACCCTGTTAACGCAATTCTAAAAAATTGTGGTAAACTTTCCAGTTTTAATATTTTTTTAATATATATGTCGAAGACGATAATCAATAGACATTTTAATGCAAAAAACAGACTTTAGCAAATAATTTACGATGTTTTTTGAAAAGTCACAACTTTCTATTTTCAAATTATGTTTTAAGTAAGTTGCCAGACAAAAGTACTAAAAACAAATTAATATCAGTAAAATATTGCACACAGTCAGATTAAAATAGCAAAGTTTTTTTTGGCATTAGATAGTAATTTTAGATACAACCTATTCTCAACAAGATTTGCACTGAGTTTTCCTCTTGACATTTGTATAGGCAAAAAGTCACAATAGTTTCTCATGTGAACAATAGTCGTCGCGTTTATCTATTCAAAATTTTCGCCTGTCAAATTAAAACAGTTCACGACCTAATCTTATAGTGGTTTAGGGTTCCAGAACCAAAGGGTGCCAGTGGTGCCTATTGCCCTACTGTAACGGTCAGTCCGTCCGTCGTCAGTCCGACTTTTAAATGGCTGTATCTATTGAACCAGAGTAGGTAATGGGTTTAATTTTTTACAGAATAATATGTATTATTTATTAGTATGACCTCCCAATAGATCCTTAAAATAATAAAAGGGGGCTCCCCATACAAGAAATGTTTTACAACTTTGTTTTTGCTTTATTTTTTGTTTTTATTTCTGCTCTACAGAGCAAAACCAAAAATAAAATCACAAAAAACAGAAACTGTCGAATGAGCGTTTCACCCCTTTTTGTGTTACGGAACCTTTGGTGCGCTCCAACTGGCACTTGGCCGTTTTTTCTAATCTTCCTTTTTCATTCAGCAGAAAAAATACAATAGATATTGCATAAAATGAACTACCTAAAAAAAGATTTACGATTATATACGACGAAATATACGATTATCACATACAATAAGTACCAATCTACAAATCTCTGTGGAGAAAACGTGAAATTTTTATGAGAAGGTTGATTATCTATCGCATTAAGTTTTAATTTTGATGCGTTTCGATTAATAATATATTAATAAAACCGTCATCTTTGCTCATTATTTAAATTTTAACAAGCGCTTCTTTTATAATTATCAGAGTGCTCCATTTTTTAACGAGCTATTTGAAACTAGTTAACTAAAAACCAGTTTTAAAACCTTGAATAAACGCGCTACTCGGAAAACCTGAAAATAAATTGTTTTAATATATTTTTAAGTTTTAACTTGGTTTTATCGATATTTTGATGTTGGTTTATGTTTATATTTGAGCCATATTTTAATCAATAGGCTTATTGGAAAAGCTAAAAAACGACTTTTTTTTTCTTGGTTTAATTAAGTCTTTCATTTTATACCTGAATAAATGTCGTTTTTATCATCGTGGGAATGGACCACAAAGGACCAATTATTAATGTTCTACTTAAACAATTATTGTCATTGTCATTGTCATTGTCATTTGAGCTGTCATTGTGAGCCATTAGTGTTGATTTTTTGTGCTATCTTACTTTAATGATGACTCAAAGGATTATCACAGAAACCCTGAGCTGAGCCACGCTAGGTTGGCTTTTAAGTAAAACAAATATTTTTTTTTCTCAATATGATAAATGTAAATATAAATGATTAGAAAGCTCATATTTGCAGCAAAGAAAGATGTTTTTAAAATTTGATATTTAGCAACGTGTTCATATTTTTTTGTATATATAAATAGGTATATAAAGTGTATAAAGTCAAACTATATCGTTAAAGTTTTTTTGTCAGAGCCTATATAACAGCCTCTCTATCAGCCGAAAGACGTCCACTGCTGGACAAAGGCCTCCCCCAAGGATTTCCACACCAACCGGTCCTGTGCGGCTCGCATCCAGCGGCTTCCTGCAACCTTTACCAGGTCGTCGGTCCACCGAGTCGGAGGCCTGCCCACACTGCGCCTTCCGGTGCGCGGTCGCCATTCGAGAACTTTACTGCCCCAATGGCCATCTGTTCTACGAGCTATGTGCCCTGCCCACTGCCACTTAAGTCTAGCGATTCTGAGAGCTATGTCGGTAACTTTAGTTCTCCTACGTATCTCCTCATTTCTGATTCGATCACGTAGGGAAACACCAAGCATAGCACGCTCCATCGCCCTTTGGGTGACTTTGAACCTTCTTATGAGGCCCATAGTAAGCGAGCATGTCTCGGATCCATATGTCATCACTGGCAACACACACTGGTCAAAGACTTTAGTCTTGAGAGACTGCGGTATTTTGGACGTAAAGATATTGCGAAGCTTCCCGAACGCTGCCCAGCCGAGTTGGATTCGACGATCTGACAGCCTCAAAATTATTTAAAGTTAGGCATCATAACAAATTTTTAACAAAAGTACAAAGTAAAGATACCTTCACACGTTAAGTAAACACAACCTTAAGTAAGTACTGATGCGTTCTTACAAATGACTTGTTAACCTAAATGCGTTTACCCATTTTCTCTAACGGTCGCCTTTAGCAGCTATATGGGCCAATGAGGTCGTCTGCTGCCTGATAGAACTTTAAAGTGCATATACATACATACATATACGTTAAGAAGGGTATACATAAGAGTACATACAATAATCAAAGTTAATATTAGGTAGGCTTTTTGGATATCTTAAAGGTATTTTTGCGCTTATCGAATAGATTGTATCGAATGTATGTGTGACTCATAACATCCATGCTGAGCCTGGACCATTTGCAATTTCTTGGTGGCACTGATATGTTCCATGTATTATTTTTTGTTCTGTATTATTACCTTTAAGTTTTATGCTTGTATTCGTGTTTTTGTATAATTTTTTGTTCTGTATTGTTACCTTTAAGTTTTATGTTTGTATTTTTGCTTTTATAATATCAGTGATGCCCTGTAAGTTGCAATAAAGATTTTATCTACGAGTATCTATCTGTCTAATGTAGATAGATTTTTTTTAAACCCAGCGTCATCTCGTTTTGTTGCTTCTGTAAAAAGTTTTTACGTGTAATAATAATCAAAAGAAACCTGCACTCAGACTAAAGAGTCTTTATTTTATAAAGATATATATCTTTGGTCAGTGGTATCATATATCGCCATCATGAAAGTTTATTTAGTCTGAGACGCTATCTAAATCACAAACACTGCGCACCATAACATTATGATAGAAAAGAGATGATAAATGAAAAAAAAAACTAGTGACGTAATATAATGACTCGCTAAATCCTGAACAGTTTATTCATTCGTCTTTCTTTCAATTGATTTTCAGTGATTTGACTTAGAGATGGCGTTTGAGTTACGTCTGTGACCAGCTTCACACAGCTGACAACTAAAATGCAATGCTATTTATTATTTATTTATTTTACTGTTGTTACGTAACATTATCAGAAACGCGCGTTTTTTCTGTAAAAAAATGTATGTTTGAGTTTATTTTTCCACCTGTTCACGCCAGTACAGTGCTATAAATCTGACCGGATTTATATGTCAAAACAATTGAAAACATATCGTTTTTATTTCTTAATAATATAAATACAAAACATTCCATTTTATTTTTACCTATATCATTAATGTACAGTCCTGTGCACTTAAAATATACAGGGTAGCCGTGTCATCTAGTACTAATTGCACGATACTGTGTACAGTATCGTACAGTGAATCAAAACTATTTATCAGGTTAAAACTGCATTTACTTACTGGCAATGCTTTTTTCCTTCTTTTAAAAAAAAGTCATTGTTTATTACCTTTTTTTAAAAAAGGTGTTACAATATCATTTGAAATGTCATTGCTCTGTTTCTTTCCATGACATAGTGTGACCATAATCCTTAACATGACCAGTTATCTATCAGACAAGCGGGATTTGAATATATCAACAAGGATTAACAAAATACGTCACACTGTGTTAGTAACAACATTTTCCACAAGAAATGGCTTAAGTTAATCGCTATCAGGTATGGTATGCCACTATCATTTACCGCATGCGTGATCTACAATACTTTCGTTTAGCCCTAAAAAAAAATTAAGTTAATAAATTCATTGACACCCTAAAAACTTATAAAACTTCCCGCAACGTTGAGAGTATAAATTCCACAAACTTTGTACTAGGGAAAAAATATGATTTAAAAGAATTTGAAAACATTTTCAAAATAATCAAAATATTTACAACTTAAACAATTTATGTATGTCATTGTGTCTTAGTTAAGATAATGTTGTCTCTCTTTCTTATTTTGTACGTGTTTCTCTGCTCCTATTATTAATTATAAGTCTCTTTTATATTTTTAAAGGTTGGCTGGAAGAGATCCCTTTCAGGGATAAGCCCGCCTGTTGGAGACCGCCGAGTGACTTGAATGCGAGCCGGTAAAACTAGAAAGGGATAGCGATAGCATGTTTTGGAACGAAGATGATATGACATAATTTTTGACGTATAACGTAGACTGTATAACCCATTGCATTTTGTAAAACTATAATCTTCAATAAACGATTTAAAATTTCACACAACGAGTAAATCACTGGAGCAAGAAATTCCCCAACACTTTTATGGCGACCGTGACAGGACAACGAGTAGAAATATCGAGAAAGCAAAAACTGCAACGACCTTGGAGCAACTACGCAACATCCACTGCATCGAAGATTGCATCATAATTCAACGATACAGCAAGGAGAATACAAATCAGGAAAGTGCCTTATCCTTCTTTATCAATTTACTCCGCATAACCTTATTTCCTACTTTGAATTTGGTGTAAATATGTGTGTTTGGTGTGGATAGCTGGTTAAGCGGGGATGTGTTCGTGGGTATATTGCGCACTTTGGGGCTTAGCATCTTGTATATTTCGTAAATTGCAAACCATTTATCGACCCATTGTATACAATTTCATGTAAATAACCATAAAAACTTGCATATTTCATGTACCTAAATGTTATTTGCACTAACTAACTGGCGACCATTTTGTATACCTACCTGTGGCTTTCTTCTTGCACACGCTTATCTGCGCACCCGTTTCAGGGCTCGTCCGCGCCATATAAGTCGCAGACTTGAGCACGTAGCAGCATAAGCGACCTTCGCGCTGGTACATCGCGCCCTGCGCTGCACTTAAGTACACCGTGCGCTGTGCTACGGCCCGCTGCCGTACTCTTCCAGTCGTCGCCGGACAAAGCTAAGTATATCTTCGCTACATAATGTCTGACACAGATAAGCTTAAAGCGTTGAGGCAAAAGAGAGGAATAGTAAGAAGACGGTTGACGCTTTTCCATTCTTATGTGACTAATGTATCGGAACATGAATTAACGGATAGTGATATTAGGGAACTTAAGCTTAGGTACAGTAAATTTGAACCAATTTATGAAGAATTTGACAACATCCAGAGCCAAATTGAAGAGTTGCATGATGCATCTGCCGATAAGGATATATTTGATGAAGAGCGAACACAGTTTGAAGATGATTATTTTAAGCTATGTACACAAGCTCAGGAGCTCATCGATTCCCATAGCAATAATACATATAATGGCAGTAATGATAACATTTCAGAAGCTAAAGAAGCGATGAGTTCCTGCGAGTCTAATGTTAATGTAAATGTGCATAATAACATAAAGTTGCCCACCATATCCTTGCCAACATTTAATGGCAGTGCTGAAGGTTGGCTTGAGTACAGGGATACATTTGAGTCCTTAATAAATAAAAACATGTCTCTTCAAGACATCACAAAATTCCATTATCTGCGGTCTTCAGTTACTGGCAGCGCTGCTCTCATTGTAAAATCTTTAGAGTTTTCAGCGGACAACTACAGCACTGCTTGGCAAATGTTATGTGACAGGTTTGATAACAAGAAACAACTTATCCATAACCATTTAAAATCATTGCTTAAATTTGATTACATAAAGGGAGAATCTTGTAAATCATTGCATTCATTGAGTGATCATATAACTAAACACTTGAATTGTTTAAAAAATCTGGGTGAACCCACAGATAACTGGGATACAATAGTAATTTTTATGTTTGCCAGTAAATTAGATCCTATCACAGGAAGAAAATGGGAGGAATATAAAAATACAATTACTAGTATGCCATCCCTTCAAGACTTCTTAAAATTCATAAGAAATTGTGCAGATGTATTGGAATCATTTCAGACAAACAAAATGGATACTGAAGTAAATAGACGTGTATACGTAAAGAAAAATGACAAACCCCAAAGTAAATTTGTAGCCACAGTTCGTGAGCACCATGTTCACAAGGAACAATGCCCTATGTGCAATGCGGATCACCGTATATACCAATGCCAAAAGTTTGTAGATATGTCTCCGGAGGCAAGAAATTCTGAAGTTTCTAAGCTAAAGCTGTGTATAAATTGCCTTCGCAGTGGACACTATGCAGCGCAGTGCACATTGGGCCCCTGCCGAGTTTGTAGATATAGACACAACACCATGTTACATGTTGATAAAACACACAGACAAGTACAGCAAGAACAAGTTAAAACATTACAAAAGGAAAAGGATATCACTTCTAATCCAGTAGCCTTGTCTTCTAATCTTGACGGACAGGTTTTACTTTCAACTGCTTTAGTAGATATTATAGACAAAGAAAACAACCAAACAGTGACTGCTAGAGCTTTGCTTGACTGTGGTAGTCAATCATCATTTATAACTCAAAGTTTCATCACAAAGTACAAGCTGTCCATGCAAGATGCAAAGTCCATTCAAGTTTCAGGTATAAATAATTTGCAATTCCAATGTAACAAGCGTTGTGATCTGACAATTAAGGCATGTGTTAATAACACATTTTCCACAAAAGTAAATTGCATAGTATTGCCAAAGATCACTCAAGAATTACCAAGTAAAAGAGTAAATGTAAACATATTAAACATTCCACAAAACTTAAAATTAGCTGATCCCACTTTCTCTCTGCCATCAGAAATAGACCTTTTGCTGGGGAGTGATGTGTTCTGGGACATAATTGAGTGTAGTCAAATAAGCTTAGGAAAGGGCTTACCTACATTGCAAAACAGTAAACTGGGCTGGTTGGTAGTAGGGCCAGTTGGTATTAATAACAAAACCAACCCCGTAGAAAATGTATACTGCAACTTCTCCTGTGACTTAGATAGCCAACTCAGGAAATTCTGGGAAACTGAAGAAATTCCTGCTAAATCTCTTCTTTCCCCAGAAGAAGAAAGGTGTGAGCAACATTTTGTAAATAATACCAAACGATTAGATAATGGTAAATTCTGTGTAACGCTTCCATTGAAATCTCCTCCTGAAATACTAGGTGACTCTTACAATATCTGTAAAAAACAATTAGCAAACATTGAGAGAAGGTTTATTAGGGACCCGGATGTATATAAGATGTACAAGGATTTCTTGACTGAATATGAAGCTCTTGGTCATCTGTCAGTTATTGAACCGCCCAAGTGGGGTAACTATTTACCTCACCACCCAGTGTTAAGGAAATCCAGTACTACACCACTGCGGGTTGTGTTTAACGCTGCTAATAAAACCAGCTCTGATGTATCACTCAACGACATACTAATGGTAGGACCCACAGTACAGGATGACCTATTTTCTATATTAATTAGGTTCCGTGAGCATAGATTCGTATTCACAGGAGACATTGAAAAAATGTTTCGACAAATCGAAGTGGATCCCGAACAGCGTCATCTGCAGCTCCTGCTCTGGAGGGAGCGCGATGAGGGTGCTGATGCTAATGAAGCACCTCCGCTTAAATGTCTGCAATTGAACACAGTGACTTATGGCACCTCATCTGCGCCCTTCCTGAGCACGCGCTGCTTATTAGAGTTAGCTCGCGAATGTAAAGATGTAGAATCAAGTAGAGCCATAGAGCATGACTTCTACGTTGATGATTTATTAACAGGCTCTGAAGATGAAAGCAAATTACAACACATATTCGATACAGTAACAAAAACATTGGGATCAGCTGGTTTTATCTTGCGTAAAATAAAATCAAACTCGCCCAAACTTTGCGATTCTGAAACACAAAAGACATTTCAATTAAATGAGACTTCGAATACATTAGGCCTAAAGTGGCACCCTTTGTTGGACGAGTTGGGTTTTTCTGAGAACAACATGGGTAGTGAGAAAGAAATAAGTAAGAGGTCAATACTCTCCACCAGCTCTAAGATATTTGATCCACTGGGATTACTAAGTGCTAGCACTATTTCTTTCAAGGTGCTGCTCCAACAATTATGGATAAAGGGTGTAGATTGGGACGATGAAGTTCCACTGGATATAAAACACCAGTGGATGGAGCTGGAGAAGGGTTTGACCCAGCTAGTTAATATACAAATACCTAGACATGTAATATGTGTACAACCAGTAAATGTACAAATACATACATTTTCAGATGCATCCATGAAGGCGTACGGCGCCTGTGTGTACGTGCGGTCGACTGACAGTAGCGGCAACGTTACGACGCAGCTGCTCTGCGCCAAGACCCGAGTGGCACCGGTGAAGCCGACCACGATCCCGCGGTTGGAGCTGTGTGCGGCTCTGCTGGGTGCTAACTTGTCCCGAAAGGTCAGATCGGCCTTAAGATGCAAGGTACAAGAATTCATATTTTGGTCGGACTCCAAAATTGTCTTATGTTGGATGAAAATGCCAATTAGTAAACTAAAAGTATACGTTGCGAATCGTATCGTCTCCATCAAGGAAAATGATAATAATTCCGAATGGAATTACGTACCTTCTGCGTCAAATCCGGCTGATCTCGCCTCGCGGGGGGTCCCTATTGAGAGCCTGAAAGATTCAACGCTTTGGTGGGAGGGTCCTGAATTTCTAAAGAAAGGTAGATAAGACTGGCCTTCCCAGCAAGTGCATGTAACACCTGACTTACCTGAGATTAAAGCTGCAGCAGCTCACGTAGAGACCCACCCAGGCACGGTGGATTTTTCACGGTTCTCCAAGTTCACTCGACTGCAACGTGCTCTCGCATATGTAAACCGATTTATACATAATTGTAGACATCCCAACGATAAGTTGAAAGGCAATCTGTCAGTGGAGGAGTTGACTTTGGCTCTCACGCGATTAGTAAAACTAAGTCAAATGGAAAGCTTTAATGCTGAAGTACAATGCCTGTCTAAGCATGAGAAGTTAAGGTCGACGTCTCCTCTGATATCTTTAACGCCGTATATCGATGAAAACGGGCTACTTCGCGTAGGAGGTAGACTCGAAAACGCTAATTACGAGTATTCTAAGAAGCATCCTATAATTCTGAGTAGTAAACATCACCTGTGCCGCCTTCTGTTTGAGCACGAACACCTAAGGCTTTTGCATGCAGGTCCTCAGTTGCTGTTAGCTAGTATTAGAGAGGAGTACTGGCCTATTGGTGGGCGTGTTCTTGCAAAGGTTGTGTATAGACAATGTGTAAAATGTAAACGTGTAAATGGACAATTAGCTTCACAAATCATGGGTAATTTACCTAAGGATAGGATAACTCCAGGGTTTCCATTTGAGGTTACCAGCACTGACTATGCCGGACCTTTTTACATTGCTAGTAAAAAGGGACGCGGTTGTAAAATTCTAAAAAGCTACCTATGCATATTTGTATGTTTTAAAACTAAAGCTGTACACTTAGAGCAAGTCAGCGATCTTACAACTCAAATGTTCATACTTACCTTAAAGCGATTTATAGCGCGTCGAGGAAAGCCTCACATTATTCATAGCGACAACGGTTCCAATTATGTCGGTGCTAGTAAGGAAATAGGTACATTTCTTAAGAATAGCTGCGAATCTGTGTCAGACAATATGGCTTGTGAGGGTATACGCTTCAAGTTTTCTCCTGCATATTCGCCGCATCACGGCGGATTGCACGAAGCCGCGGTAAAATCTGCAAAGTTTCATATAAAACGTATAATGGGAAACACACACCTCACGTTTGAGGAGCTGTCCACTCTATTCGCACAAATTGAAGCCATTTTAAATTCTCGTCCTCTACTTCCACTGTCGTCCGATCCTCATGATTATTCCTGTCTCACTCCTGGGCACTTTCTAATTGGACGTCCTCTAATGGCTTTGCCAACTCCACCACTGGAGAATGAGAATCCCAATAAGTTGCAGAGATACCAGCGAATCGAGCAAATAAGACAACAATTCTGGGCGAGATGGAGGCGAGACTATCTAGCGGAGCTCCAGCAGAAATCACGTTGGCGTACTGAAAAACCGAGTTTACAACCTGGACAGTTGGTGACTGTAAAGGAGGAAGGACTTCCACCTATGTTGTGGAGGCTGGCTCGAGTTCATCGTCTGCTACCTGGCTCTGATGGACGTGCGAGGATGGCTGAGCTGAGAACACCGAAGGGAATTATACTTCGTGCTTATGATAACATCAGCCCTTTGCCTGTTCTGAGCATTGAAGAGAAATCCAAGCATTGAAAGCATGGGCTTTCAAGGGGGGCAGGATGTTGGAGACCGCCGAGTGACTTGAATGCGAGCCGGTAAAACTAGAAAGGGATAGCGATAGCATGTTTTGGAACGAAGATGATATGACATAATTTTTGACGTATAACGTAGACTGTATAACCCATTGCATTTTGTAAAACTATAATCTTCAATAAACGATTTAAAATTTCACACAACGAGTAAATCACTGGAGCAAGAAATTCCCCAACACCGCCTTTGTGCATTCATGTATTTTTTCATAAATTTTTGTTGTATTATTTTGTCGTACAATAAAGAGTATACAAACAAACAAACAAACATAATCTTAAACAGAATCGTTTCGATTTTGATAATTAATTTATCTGCATTGTGTTTTAGTCTACGAATAATCATGAAAGCGACCACGTCTTCTGTAGATAATAATCAATGATTTACAATATTTTAATTAGTAAATTGGTTTTAGTGGGTTCCGTAGCCAAAAGGCAAAAAACGGAACCCTTATGGATTCGTCATGTCTGTCTGTCTGTCTGTCCGTATGTCACAGCCACTTTTTTTCCGAAACTATAAGAACTATACTGTTGAAACTTGGTAAGTAGATGTATTTTGTGAACCGCATTAAGATTTTCACACAAAAATAGAAAAAAAACAATAAATTTTGGGGGCCCCCCATACTTAGAACTGTAACTCAAAAAATTTTTTTTCATCAAACCCATACGTGTGGGGTATCTATGGATAGGTCTTCAAAAATGATATTGAGGTTTCTAATATCATTTTCTTCTAAACTGAATAGTTTGCGCGAGAGACACATCCAAAGTTGTAAAATGTGTGTCCCCCCCCCGT
Organism: Coleophora deauratella; assembly: GCA_958295455.1. Lineage (NCBI taxonomy): Eukaryota > Metazoa > Arthropoda > Insecta > Lepidoptera > Coleophoridae > Coleophora > Coleophora deauratella. Next base: position 10,703,892 of record OY282409.1, read on the forward strand.
AACTTCTAAAATAAGAGAATGATAAAACTAAAAAAAATATATGATGTACATGCAAACTTCCACCGAAAATGGTTTGAACGATATCTAGTAAGTAGTTTTTTTTTAATACGTCATAAATCGTAAACCGCAATTTACCTTTCATTCAAGTTACAACGAACTACAAAAACTTTTATATTATGTTACTTGCTGCTACGGAACCCTTCATGGGCGGGTCCGACTCGCACTTAGCCGCTTTTGTTTCTAGACAGTGCAATGACCATTTTGTTTGACCAATAAGTTCGCAGAGTAAGTAATTGGAGAGATTGTTCATGTCTTTTAGCTATTAAATTTGCTTATAGTTTGTTGAACTTTTTGTCGTGGCTATTAAAAAAAACTTCAATTTAATCTTTCATTCGTCATTTAAAAAAGTTTTTCAATTGTCTAACGACACTCTAACGGATGAAAAGTCAGATAGAGTCTAGACTAATCTAAATTGAACGCGATGGTTGATTAACCTTTGTACTTATTACCCTTATAGGTCGAGAATAGTAGATTCGATTCTCATCCAAGGTAAAAATTCGCGTGATAAACAGGATTCGTTGGATTTGTGCTTGGGTTTGTATGTACATTTATGTATTTAATCCACATGGTATTAAATGACAAACAGGTGAAGCAACACTTCAAACTTCAAGGGAGCTTTTTACTCATGAAACTAAACTTCGTCTACTATGTACGATACTTTGCTGAAATCGATTTTATTGTTTTGTAATTTCTTTACAAAGTTGCCCAATCAGCTGATTCATTTGCAAAAAAAATATATTTTTTTCTGCTATTTCAGCAAAGTCATAAAACTACAGTTGTTCAGCAAATGACTAGAAATCCTGGTTACTACACCAATTTTGTTACATTATTTTTAAGTATGTACGAAAATATGTCATTAATTTTTGGTTTCTACGGTACATGGGATCCTAGTTAAACTCGTGAAATATTGACTTTATCCATGACAATGACTCTGAAAACTTCTATTTAATCTATTTTTATCGATGACCGTCGCCAACGCACCCGCCAAAGAGCCCCGAATCACGCGAACTGGCTGAAATGGGCGAATGAAAGGAGCAATACAGGTTAAAACGCGTATTTTTCATTAAAAAAATAGGTGAAAATTTCAAAAGCACACGCGAGGGTTTCGTGCTTGTGAGGGAATGAATGAAAATAAACACATCATAGTATGTAATACCTACATACCAAGTACTTATAATATGTATTGTCAACTCATACAAAACAAAGATTGGGCTAAGAAATAAGTTACTTTCGAGTTATTGTATCTTTGACCATCAAGTTAATCGAAATTATTTATAAAAGAGCTAATGTATGTTTGATAAATAAAAAATATATTAATTTAGAAGGTTTTAACTTAATCATCCCTTACTTATATAGTATATAATACATGCATATTATGCATATTCTTAAAAAAGTAAAAAAAATGTATCAATAAAAAAAACTAATCATACAAAGAGACTGACTGATTAACTTTGTACGAAAACAAAAAAACAAGAATAATATAGGAATTTTATATTTTTCTTGACAATTTAAGCCTATTATAAACTTTATTAATTTCACAAAAAAAAATGGTTTTCAATATTCTTTACGAGAACTGAGACCTTGACCGAGAGTCGTCCATTCAGTGATTACGACTGAAAACCGTCATTTACCCAGATTAGTGGCTCCATTTGTAACGTCCAGTCTAGATGTTTATTAGCGTCATAAATTCTCCTGGTTTTCATACGTTTTTTACATTTTGTACACACGCTTTAATTGAGCTTTGTTAAGCTGTGGAATGAATTGTCGCTTGCGGTATTTCCGGACCGATACGATATTCGAACCTTCAAGAAAAGAGCGTACTCCCCTATCAAAGGCCGGCAACACACTTGTGACTCCGGACTCCTCTGGTGTTGCAGGTGTCTATGGGCGGCGGTAATCGCTTACCAGGTGATCCGTCTGCTCGTTTGCCACCTCTGCCATAAAAAAAACATAACAACCCATATAGTCCCCACTGCAGGAGCACGGGTCTCTTCCCATAACTCGGGAAGGTAAGGCCGTACTCCACACACGGGGGCCAAGTCCGGATGGATGGAGGTTGTTGATTGGTGTGGTTGAAATTGATTTGAGCCTTATTATACTCTAAATACTTATACCAATACAAATTTGATGTCTCTGGAATCTTTAGAAGAAACCATGTTACAGTGTTCTTATTATATGCCTAATAATATCGTAAAGAGTCCCGAAATCATGAAGACGTTATACATTTCTTATTACTCAACGTTTCTGAATGGTAACAGCTGCTTTTCAGGCATGTTTAACAAGTATTTAATTCCCAAATAATACATAGTATATTACCTACAACATCCTCTTAGCAACAAGATAAAATATGTATAATTGTATAAGTATACAGGTGTCGAGCTATAGGTACGCGCTGTCGTTTCTCAAACTCGTGTTCGCTTCGATATCGAACTGTAACTAACTATAACTGGTTTCTATTCAACGGCATTCAATCTTATGACTCACAAGAGTATATAAAGATTGTAGGTCCGTCTGTTAGCCTAAAGCGGAGCGGCAAATTTTGCAGCCCGCTTAGTAAAAAATCCAATCTTGCTGGCCAGGGTTTTAAAAAAAAAAAGAATGAACCAGACAAACCGTCCACATCACAGACCATAGAGCAGTTTAAAAAGTTTTTACTGTTGTTCTCGTTAAATAAATGAAATATTTGTTTTACCTGAACTTTGTATCAGTAGGTAAATCTTTTCAAATGTGTTGCTACGTTGGAAGAGATGACGTGATGAAATCTCTTTGGCAGTCATTCATTGTTTTAAAAAAAAAATTACCCTGTCATTTTGCTGCCATCTGTCTCACTCAATTCTTCAAAAAGTAAGCACCCACTTGTATTTTTTAATAGAAAGGATATATCGATTTCGTAAATAATTAGAAACTAATACTTAAAATTTAATAATTCTAAAAATATTCTACATACCTCTTAATATCGAGGGTTCACGGGCGACTTGTATTAAGCGACATTTTTGGAAACACAGGTAACCTCTACTTTAAAAATTTATTTCTTACAAAATACCTCACAAAAAATAACTTCTGAATAATATTTGAAATATTAAGAATATCGAGAATCTATATAATACTAAGAAGTTAAGTTTTAATGATTATTTTTCTAAGAAATATTTTTTTATATCAGTCTCCTGAACATTTCTAAAAATGTCGCTTAATACAAGTCGCCCGTGAACCCTCGATATGTTAGTATTTTTTTATTAATGAGAGTTCGAGTTGCCCGCCCAAAGATGTCCAGATTTGCCTATAAGCTATTATCAATATACATATTTTAAAAGTACTCGGATATTTATAAATCCTGCTGTTCTAGTTTCATAAAATAACCTAATCAAAACAATAAATCATCAAACAGGTGCTATAAATAAAATCAGATCAGGGCGTTGGCATTAGGATTAAGATCCTCAAAATAATGTACTTAATGCCTAAGCTCTGTGAAATAAGTTAAGTCATTAAACCTAAAATAAGCAAACCTTTACAAAAGGAATCCATTGTTCTATATTAATAATTGTAGGAGCCTATAGAACTCAATTACTTGATTTATATTCAAAAGTTAACGCCTCTGACCGACCAAGGTCGTGGGTTTGATTCCAGCTCAGACTATTGAGGTTTATTACAATAAGAGTTACGGAACTTCGCTTAGGTAGGTAGGTAGTGCCTATAATTTACTATTACTATAGGTTTTATTGAGTTACTTTTGAACTAAGTCCTAATAAATATGAAATGGATCTGAATCACAATAGACCAAACTCATAAATAATTGGGCTTAAAGTGAGCCAGAATGTTATAATGAATGATTTTGTAGTAGTTTATCCCCCTGCCACCGTGGTTAACACTAAACATTTATTGTCTTTATTTTAGTGCAGTTTTATAATCAATAAATATATTTTTTATTTTATAATCCATGTGTTTAGAACAAGTTCATTTACCGACACGATTTTCATTAATACTTAGGTTATTGTATTATTTATTTCCATTTTATAGTCACAACTGAAATATTATTTAATTACTATTGATAACGGATTTTTTTAAATATAAGTAGGTAAGTAATTGGTTTAACGGACTTTCCGCACTCAGTAGTGGGCTGACGTCATTATCGTTCTGTTAAAACTGGTGCCGTGACCAGGAAACCGACACAAATATACGAAAGTATTGTACGATAATATTAATTACTCTGTGATATATGAGGGAATTGCAGTTTATTTATTTTCCAAAAACATTGATATTAGCTTTGCAAACATATGTTTTCCCATTAAGTTGATTTTAAGGATTTGCTTTCTGAACATTTTTAATCTTTTAAATCCATTTAGTAAAATGTATAAAATAATCTTGTAAAATGTGTTTATTTGACACATGTTTATACTATGTTATGTTGAGCAACGCTAATGGCCACCGGCTTTCTACCATTTCACCTTATTCTCTATCTTAATGGTCACACACATTCTCAGATACTGGCACCTCAGAAATAGCTTTAAAAACTTGTATTGTGCAATAGATAACAAAATAGAATTTTTGAACTCTCATGTTTGGTGATGCTACATCGTTCTAATGAGCTTTAGGACCTTGATACTTTAAAGTTCAAATATCGAATGTCTAATTTGTAAATATCAAACTCATTTAGCCTTTTTAGGGCGGTCCATTAGATATACAACCTCCATGTAATAAACTGCGGATCAAAATCAGTTGATCCTGAGATTCGATTGGGTTTTGAAATCACATTGGAGGTTAAGTAACAAGTGTAAAAATTCGACTAAACTTAACTATTTAATATTAAAAGGTTTTTTTTCCATACTTAGTTGGTCATCAGATGATCGTCTGGTTAAAAAAAATCAATTTTTTTGCGAATGGACGAAGAACTCCTTGGGGAAAGTTGATCATTTTCATGAAAACCTCAAGTGTTCTAAGCTGATTTTGTTAGACCTTCTTTCTTCACATGGTTAATCTACCTATCATGTCACTGTCGATGTTATGGACCAGTTAGAAACAATGCAAAGATCCGGCATGGTCGTTTGGCAGCCACGAGAGATGACGTAAGACCAGAGCGAGCCTTTCTTCGAAAGCAACGGACAATAACAATCGCATCGACTTTCCAAAACATTCCTTAATAACACTGATTAATTGTCACTTAGTTAAAATTTGTAAAAGTCTCGCTTGTGTGGACGCAAAATCTAATAATGTAAGCTCCTTGGTCGCTTATTTTCTTAAGAAAAGTATAAACGATAAAAACGAATAATCTTCAAATTTCTAACGATGAAGCATCACTTTTTTTTTCAACAAAACAAAGATTTTTTGTAAGAAATATCAACTTTTTATTGTATACCTAATTCAGGTACTTAAATTCAATCACTCTGCTTTGATAATAATAATGTTCGAGAAATAAATGTAAGAGTATTTAAAAATGATAACTTACGCAAACACACTTGGGATTGGGTTATATCCGGATGCGTTCAGTTTGTACCTATTACCAACTAATTGGTAATTTTAATTGCGCATGATTTCCATTATCACCAATAATGTAATGTATGTGTCAAATGTCAGAATAAAAAAATTAACCTGTGGACTATTCGGTTTTTGAACTCTACATGAGCTGAAGAAACAATATTTATTTTATACTTTCTCCATGGCGTGAGAATCTCTAAAAGTTGTTTTTAATTTTCAATGAATATACAAACATTTATGTTATACTTACTACTTTAAAATAAGTAAGTAAATCAAACATTTTGGTTGTGCCAATAAAAACTTTAACCCGACCTTATGCCATTATTATTATGTCACCAATTCAAAAATACTTTATAAGACATATCAAGGTATGTACTGAGTTGCCTTTTTCAGTTGATAGCATAATGACATCATCACATTTTATTAATGGCATTAGACTAGTGGCACCCGCGTGCACCAGAGAGAACATTTTCATTTTAAATCAAATCTTTTTTTTCATAAGATTATGTCAAAGCAGTTTATTCTAACCTTCTTAATTAAAATTTAAGGTGAAATGAATTAGTAAGTGCACAATCTATGTCAATGGAAAATTGTAATGCTTTTTGTATTATCATATCAACAGAGCAACACTCAAAGAGCGCTGATTACCCGAACGTCGTACAAGGTTCACTTGCCAGTTCAGTAACTATAGATACAATGCAAGCATAATAAGAGTGGTATTTATAATTATATTATATATAGATAGGTACTCAGGAGTGTATTGGCGCCAAACTACTTATCTACTTAAACACATTGGTTCTTGACACACTTATTAACAATATCAATTTATGAACGAGGTCTGGACAATGTCTCTGTCAAGGAGAGACTGAAAAATCGACATCAAACATTGAATATATTGGAGTTCATTGAATATGGGTTACTTACTCGACCTTATTGCGAGCTGTTAGTTGAAAGATTTTATCAAGAGTGTTATTTTAGGACGATTTGGGTATTTAGAACAAGGATGCGTAGAGAGTTTAGCTTATAGAATACATATAAAATAATATTTTCGTTACTGTAGTAAATATACTGAAATTATACTGAAATAAGCGAAGCCAAGTAGTAAATAAGTAAAAACAAACATGAATAACAAATAAACATAAATAAAATAAAATATATTTTTTTCTGTTTTCTATTACGAAGAATTTAAGTACTGCTATCTTAGTGATAATGTATTAATATAAGATTGTTAACAAATATACTTTATTTCCATTTGTATTATGCCATTTATTTTATTTTCAAAAGGAAATTCATTCAAAAAATATTAAAAAATACGATAAAAGTATATTTAGAAACAGATTTTCCACCACGTAATTTATAGGCCTCGTTACCTATAAAGTACCTATGAAAAGTATGTGTAAGAACAAAAGTACTAAATACCTAGAAATGTGAAAACATCCAACTTTCCTAGTCACAGATAAGATAAGAAGAGAAGGTTTCGATTTATCAATACGACGGTTGCACGGTCTCAAAGAACGTGACACGTTCCTTGTTTGGAAACAGATGTTTTGATACTATTACTCTGTGTCACCTCTTGTGACTACGAAAATAAGGTTTTAGCCGCCGCCCGGAGGGGTGAGGTGATGTTGCCTTTGGAGACGGGCAGGGAGTGATCATACTGTGTGAATTTACTAATGCATATTCTGTGACAGAGACAAAAATAAACTGGAATGAAATACAGCATATTTACATATTATGTATAACCTCTGAGATAGTTGGGTAAAAACCGACATCTTATTTTGTATACAGGCTATTAAAACAAAGTTTTAAAATTTCAAACGCACTTTTTTAACACCCTGTATAGCTACAGTGCAACCATATCTCATATGTATTGCAGACTGCATTATTGAATTCAATTCTTTTACTTTTTGAAATTTTATTTCTTATTTTAAAAGTCGTGCTGTGTCTTTAAATATTTTATTACTTAGCAGTTTTCAATAAAACTTTTTACTAAAGAAACGTGACCAAAGTAACTGTAATAAAATAAACTAATAAGATATGTTTATTCATATTATAGAACTCTTTTATAGGATTTTTTTATAAACTGGTTACTGTACAGTCATCAGTTTTATACTGCCTTACTTATACATTTATTTATTTGTTACTTATCAAGTTTTAATACATTTTTTTTATTTTTTTTTATGGCAGAGGTGGCAAACGAACAGACGGATCACCTGAAAAAAATAATAAAGAAAAAACCAAAAAAACCGACTTACTTATTGCTACACGGTTTCTAGTTATTATTTGTATATATTTGGCTCATGCACTAACTAATTATAAAATTAACAGTATTAAATACTTCAAAGAGGATTTCAAACCGCATCGAAACAAGCTTTAAAATTTGCACATTTTCAACAAAATAACGAGTAAGTACTACAACTTTCATTATTTTTATATTTTTACATTTTCCTTTTAATTTTGTCATGAGTTTTTGAAATCGAATCAAGGGGATAAATTCTCATCTCAAATACGTTGGAGAATTTAATTTTAGATATTGTAACGTAAGATATTGACTTAAATATATGTATTGATATTACTAAAATAGTCTCATTAGTGTGTTACTAATGATACCAGAAAATGTTTCTATAATTAGAACGAAGTTACACAAAATGGTCCTTTAAATTTTTATTGGTTAATGATTTTGTTTTACGAACGAGTTTCCATAGAGCAGCTGCTAAGAACAAGGTGGTAATTGCTTATAAGGCTATACCTACCACACTTTACTAAAGTATAGTGATTTTTTCTATTGATTCATAATCATTAGGTACATATTTCCTCATGGACTTTGCCATGTAGTTCTTTACAACTCTGGTATTTAAAATTGAATAGCGAGCATGGCGCACACGTTACGGATTTTTCTGACTATATAGTTTTTGTATGCCTTTTTTTGGCTGAGCGACGAGCCTAAACGACGAACATAAGAATTTGAAGCAGTTGTTGTGTTTTTTTTTAGGAACGTATGTATGTCCATTTCAATGTTACCTGCTTAATTAATTTTGGATTAATTTTGGATCAATTTTGGATCGTTAATTTTATCTTGTTCTCCAGATTAACACAGGATATATTTATGCGGTCTGTTTTTTTTTTTTGCTAAATTAATCAGAATATAAATTAAACCAGTTGGTATTGTGAAAAATACAATAAAACTAAATCACAAAAATATCTATCTATAATATTACTACGTAAACAAGCCACGCGCTGCAATAGCGATTTTTTATAAGTATATAAAATCTTCATGGATACCTAAAAAATCAGGTTCTGTCAGATCAAGCACTCCACTGCTTTATGCAGCCCTCAGACTAAAATTTTATTTAAATGCAGCCCTAGATACTTTAACACACACACTTAAGTGTCCCTGGGTTGGTTTCCGGGACTCTGAGCTTAGAACAGCTTGAGTTAGGTATTCCCACAATTATTACCGTTTTAGAGTAGTTTCAACGTTATATTTGTGATAGAGAAATAGCTGTGATTCAGATATCTGCGATAAGCGATAATAAGAAGAGGATTAACTCAGGAGACAGCTCCGTTTGACGTTCGTTTTCAGAGTTCCAGCAGCAAACCACCACAGCCGCCATTTTTTTAAGAGTCTCCCAAATAAACTTGACATTGGCAAAATCCCGTATGTGGAATATCGTATAAAAAAGAAGATAGAGAGAAGTGTCCCTGGTGTGCCTTAGCAACAGTCCCTGCGTCGCTGCACCGGAATATCGCAATCAGTCAAATACATCACCCGATATCCCCTGCGACAGTAAAAGTCAGTCTAGACTAGACGAGACTTAACGATATCGCTCCCACCGACAGCGAGCTAAACCTAGATCTAGGTACCTATAGCTAGGTATCCAATTTAGGTTTCTGCAGCTATCTCGCGATATAGAGTGTTCAACTGAAGGTTACCAACAAAAAAATCACATTTACTCACGAAAAATGAAATACATTTCATGAAATGAAATACATTTCATGAAATGAAATACATTTCACAAAATGAAATACATTCATTTCATTTTATAATTCAAATTATTTATATTTTAAATTAATATTTTTGAACTTTTTAGCTGTTTCTATAAAGTATGTCATTGACTTCTTTTAAAAGGTATTTTTTCGTAAATATGTACCATGGTAATTTATTTATTTTTACAAAGTTTATGGTAATTACAACAATTCTGTCTTTGTTTATTATTACTATTTATTAATTAATTTTTATTACTATTTATACGAATCTGAACGATTGAAAAATATCAATAACACTCTGTAGACATACCCTATTAAACTGTCGACACCTCTATTTCACAGCTATCTCCGTCCTCTACTCTTTTATTACGTGTGAGTGGGACGCAACGTGTCATACACAATCATAATTGTTTCAAAGTCATGAGAGCTATAGCCAGACACCTGATACCCACGGGAACCATTAATCGTCTCTAAATGGGTGCGCAAGCGCTTAGCAACATCGTGCGTTGACCGCGGGAGTGCATTCTTTGTCCACAAAGCTTTTATGCAACTCGCATAATAAGTATTTATTGTAGGAATGAGTATTAAAAAAAATAAGTAAAAAAGTTTTTATTCTTTAAAAAATTGTTTTACAGGTTCGATTTTTTATAAAGATATTGTTCTTTGTTGAAACTTTATTTGAGATTATTATTTTTTGCCTTTTCTTCGAATGAAATGCCTACTTTTAATGGGTCACGTTAATACAATAAAATCTGCGAGTTTGTTTATATTAATAAGTGGAAAAACACCACGAATAGTTATACCATACATATTTAGTAGATATAGACACCAGTATGTAATTAGTTGTAAACGCTTATCTATATTTTATATAAGTATATCGCAATCCACCGGTTTTTGATCAAATCCGGTGATTTCCAACAAAACTAGATAGGTACAGTCAACGTAATCTGCTCCCTCTGCGTAGATACAGTCAATAAATATATAGCAGTAATACCTATGTATTAACTTATTCATTTATTCTTTAAGTACTACCTAAATTCGGAAAATAATCAAAAGTTTCATCATTTGTGCAAATGCACCCACGTCACGATCGCGTAAACCGTTTTTTCGAGAAATTTTGTGAAATGCATTATTTATTTCATGAAAAATGTTTAATTTTTCTAGGAAAAATAATTTTCTTTGGTGACAAAAATATATGCCTCCATGTTCTATCTGACGGAATGCTTTTTTTACATATCGTAGATATATACTGTATCACAAAAATTTCTTATAATCTTACATTTTGTAATACCTAACTGTATCTTTGTACTGTACTTACAGTAATTAAATTAACTAATAGCAATTTAAGTTGTGGATCGATTGAATACAGGATTTTGTTTTGGTTGGTAATTTAACACATGATTAGTTTAATGAATAAATCTAATGTTGATGTTTGATGGATTACAAAAAAATCTTAATAACAAAGAAACAAAAGGAGGTCAAAAATGTTTGTTAAACTAAACTGTAAATAACTCCAATTCTAGCTTAAGATCTTTTTTAAATCATTTATTTCGTCGATTTTTTAATGTGATTTTACTTTGTATTTTGTGGTGTTACATGGTAATTACTTTTGTAATAATTTCCTTGACACCAATTTATTTACTTTTTAATACTTATGTGAATAAACATGTGGATGTGCATGACGTTACAATGTCACAACGATTTTGATAACAATCAGAAAATAAAATACATTTTATTTTCTGATTGAAATAAAATACATTTTATTTTCTGATTGTTATCAAAATCGTTGTGACTTGAAGGAAAACGTGCACGTTAAAGATTTCATTCGTTTTTTTTCAAGAGAATGGTACATTTTCGACGTTGGTGTGATTTTCGAAGAAAGATAGTCCCACATGGCACTAGATAAATGCTTGGAATAGATACCTGTTTTAACTTTTATCTGTAACTAGAACACTTTTATCAAGATGTATCCATTTCGTTTGTTCCACAATTTTCCCACGACTTTGCGTCTTTAGAAATTAAGTTTACTCGAAAAACTTTAAATACTTTGCATTTTTTTTTTTAAATTAAGTTCACTTGAAAAACTTTAAATATGTACTTAGCAGTTTTTTTACCAATATACTACACAATCTTCCCCATCGCGCTGGAGAATCTTGGTAAGCCAGTTCCCATCTTTTGCATCAGTAACACCATCAATTAAGATGATGCCAATAACTTATAAACGTTCAATTTGAATTCCTAGATATTCTTTAGAGTTAATCTAGGTAACCTTCTAGGTTTCCTCAATCAGTGCAACCGGCGTGATCTAAATGACGCTCGATCGCTGCTGGGTGGCCATTTTTATTTTTTATTCTTAATATTTTTAATAAGTGGGAACTTATCGATTGGTCGTTTTCAAATGACGTATCATTCCACAGTACGCGGCCTCGGTATGTGATGAAATTTCGTATGTCTGTTGTGTGACGGTCTGTGGTCGTGCGTGAGTGACTTTGTTATTTACGACTATTATACTTTGGTGCGTCTTACTTAAAATTTGTGGACTCCGAAAAGATTGAATGGTAAGGATATTATGGGTGATCTTATTTTACCTAAAATGTGTGGACTCCGAAAAGACTGAATGGTGAGAAATTATGGGAGATTTGTCTAGTTAATAATATTGTTTATTACCTTCTCAAATCTTTTGAGGTCTCCTATGTTTACCTTGATAGAGTTACCTTATTTGTTTGATTACCTACTTATTAAATTATTATTGAATCTAATTACTGTTTCCTAAAACACAAAATGGTTTCAAAGGGCAATTTTTAAGTACCTATCAATTTAAGTTTGTATACTCAAGTTTTATTTATATAAATTTACATTATTTTTTTAATGTATTGTTTAATATTAATTCTATCATTTGTTGTTGATTTAAAAAGCCACCAAAAAAGGTAATAAAATCTTGAGAACGTCACATTTTTTTCTTAACTACACAAATGTCTTGCTAACATCACAAGAGAACATTAAGACCTATTTCCTAAAGCAATAAATCAAACATTGCTTAAGCTAGTGAAACTACAATAAAGAGCACAGGTAGACGGACGGACCGACACTAATGGTCTAATAATAATGTGCGTTTTGGCTGCAACCCAACACTAGAGATGTGACTTACCTAGTCACTAACAAAAAGTAAAGGACCAACAGGATGTTATGGTTTTTTTTTAATACTTTGTGTGATTCGTGTCAGCTGTGAAATGAGTTTGTATTTGAGTTCTTTTTTTTTAAAGGTGCACTTAATTGATGCGTGTCAAACTTACTTTAGAAATGCACGTGTGATATGAGATATGCACTTTTTGAAATGTAAGGTAAGGACTTAGGTTTATTTTATTTGTCGTGAACTTGGCGTGTTTATCGTTTTATTTCACAAAGTTTATGTTTAAAATGAAACTTTAATTAATTAGCAATATATCTTGTTTAATTGTGATTTTAAACGATTTTTATTTTTAAAATAATCTGATTACATTTTTTACTTGTTTCATCGAATGACTTTAATTTTATTTGATGCAGCCATTTGTTATTCCTAATAAGGCAATGTCTTGCATTAATTTTAGGACGTTGCTTGCCTTGCTGTGATAATATAATTTATATTTTTTTATAGCTTTTTAAATTTTAAATTATTTTAACGATCACATTTATAACTAAATCCAATTCAATAAGACTATGAAAATTCCGGAACTGCAAAATTTCTTAAGTTATAAAAAACGAAGTAATTTTAAAATATATAAACACTAAACATATCGATAAAAGAAGTTTGATGAAAAACAAAATAAACTTACCTATTCGAAATTGTCCTAAGCCCCGGTCTTCGGCAGAAGACAAGCAGCGCTAGAGAGTTAGCCGCTGCCGAGACGAGGAACAGAGACAGGAGTACAATCTCCTCGCCCAACCGGTCCCTCTCCATGCCCTGATGCTTCAGCGAACGTCTAGGCCCAAGGTAATCCTTGATAGTTCCAATACCATCACTGTGTCACAACACTACACGATAAAGCACTTTCAGTTTTTGTTTTGCAAACTTTGTGAACTGCTTTTCAAGTCGCGGAGAGAACACGCTGGCGTTTAGCAAGCGTCTTTCTCTGTGCGCTGTCGAATGACAACTGAGCTGAGTTGGTTGGACGAACTAACTAAACTGGAATCGCGGCTTCGTCGGCCCGTGGTGGGCTGTCGCCCCCTCCTCCTTCACCGGCTACACAATAAAGTTTAGGTCATGTTTTCATTGCGAATGTGATTCGCCTCAGTTGCATGTTGCATTCTAGTTGCAAGGAAACGTCAGAAACCGTTTCTTCTAATTGTTTTATTCCGTTTTTTTAACGCTGAGTGACAGTGATTATTTGGACTCGTTTGGAATTCCCCGTTATCAGTTAGTCATAACTCATAAGTAAATAACTAACGTAATATTTTATTGATATAGAAAATTCCTAGGTTTCTTTTTATCGATGCGATGACTAAATTCTATTGAAATTAAAAAGTAAAATATTACGTAAAAATACCTCCGCAATATAGGTAGATACTTCAAAAGAGATTGCCCGATTTCGTACCATGTTGCGTCTTAACCAGACATTTGTCAAAAATCGTAATTAAATTTATTAAGCACACTTAATTATTTCTAGACCTATTCGAACTGCAGGAAAGAAATGTATGAAAAAAGATTTTAATTTGATATATCCCCTACATTTTGTACACTCTGACAGCCAACGTTCACTCTGACAACAGGATAGCATAATATAAATTGCCTAAGTGTGAAAGAGAGGGTACAAAGCGGTTGCTGTCAAGTGCACCCTCGGAACGCGGCCCTGGATTCATAAAATGTGTTCCGAAACTACATTATGGTTGTATCGAGATTTTTATGCTTCATCCACATATTTCTTCTTCTTAATCTAAGAGATGTCTTCGCATTACACCACCATTTTCCTATACCCGCGCCCTCTTCTTCAACTCCTGGTAAGATTGACTATCAGACGATGTTTTATAGATTTGATTCTTGATCACATTGGTGCGTCCCAGGGTTGCCAGACGTACAAGAATTTTTGTTTGGATGTAACGTAGGGCCATAGTCACGTTGCGGAGCGGCATTTTTTTAAATCCACATATGCCACACAGTACGTTGCAAATCGGCATCGCACAGACGCCCCGTTACGTCATGTTACGCCGCTGCACTTTACGATATTTAAATAAGTATACATAGTATAGTATAGTTTCATTGTTTTGTCAAGTTTCAAGCAGTGTTAATCACAAATTACAGTCTGACTACGATATTTTGGTAGGTGGATGACATTGACAGGACAGCTTTTGTCGCAAATCTGGCATTTTTTTCACACAAATAGTGTATGCCGCCACATCCCCCCTCCTCCCCACCCTCACTTAAAGGAATACAGTGTAGCTGTATGATATAATAAAATACAAGACACTATAAACTAGAGAACACGAAATAATAATTTAAAAAAATATATTAAAACTAGGTCACAAATCTAAAATATCCTTAAATCTAACCCTGATCTGATCGTGTGACGGTGGGAGGATTTGGTGCAGAGTGAGCTGTTGGTGGGACAGACGTAGGACCTGGACATGTGGTTGCATTGCGAGGCCGGGGGCGTCGCGGGCGCCTGTGCGCTCGGTGAGACCGCGCCTCGCTCGGGGTCTGCAGCGATGTGTGCAGGCTTCGATTCGATCCAATCGACACTCACCTGTACCTTATTACGTGAAACATCTAAGGTAAAAGTCTTCAGAGAATGACTGAGGACTTTATAGGGGCCGGTGTACAATGTTCGTCGCGAAGAAAAACGTGAGATGCGTCTGCCAGGTCCTTAAAAGCGAACGACTTCGGAACGCATGTCGGGCATGGCCAGGTGTGCCACGAAGTCCTCACTTACATTTTGCGTGAAAGCGCTAGGTACCAGGAGCTCCCCTGTAAGCATACAGGAGGTCTGCAGCAGAGCATTTGAGGTCCTCCTTGAGAGCCAATCTGATACCAAGAAGCACAAGAGGTTGGGCTCTGTGGCAGGTTTCTCGGTGGTACATGAGTGCAGCCTTCAGATGGCGGTCGAAGCGCTCCACCATGCCATTCGCTTGCGGGTGGTAGCTGATAGTTCGTACGCATTTGGTAGCGCCTAGGTCGAGGAATCAGTTGAATAGCGCAGACTCAAACTGGCGGCCTTGATCGACGGTGACCGTGATGGGCACGACGAATCGCGCGATCCAGCCGCGTACGAAGGTAACGCCAACATCCTCGGCGGTAATGGATGACGTGAGCCACGCTTCGGGCCATCTCGAGAACCGGTTTATTGCCGGGAGACAATAGGTGTATACCTCAGAGTGCAGCAGGGGGCTGACGATTTCGAGGTGGACATGGCTGAATCTCCCACATGGGAGGGAAAATTCACCGAGCGGTGCGGTCACCTTGCGTCGCTGGCAGTGGAGGCAGTGACAGCCCAGGTTCGACAGTCGCGCGCCACGCCGGAGCGCACGTAACGGTCAGCGACGAAGTGCGCGGAGGCGCGGCCGCCGGGGTCGCTCAGCGCGTGCAGGCGCGCGTGCGCGGCGCGCAGCAGCGCCGCCGGCAGGTTCGGCAGCGGCCGCCCGGTTGACACGTTGCACGCGATGGTAATATTCGTGCCTGGAATTAGCGTCGGTTCCAATTCAAAGAAGAACTGAAATCGACTCGACTTGGGAAATCGCGTCCGCGATGATGTTGTCTTCGCCTTTGACGTACCGTACTCGATCTCCGTAGTAAACTGCGAGATGATCGTCAGTTGGTTCAGCTGTGCGGGAGGCAACTTTTAGCGACGTTGTGAGAACGCGTACAATAGTGGTTTGTGGTCGGTATATATGATGAAGTGTTGCGCCTCCAATATATGCCGAAAATGTACACGGCCAACAACTCCCTGTAGTAGGCGGGCCAGGTGGTTTGGCTGGGCTTAAGTCTTCTACTGAAATATGCCAGCGGTTGCTAGCCCTGCTCTGTCCACTGCTGGATACAGGCGCCTACGTGTGTGCTTGAGGCGTATGTGTGGAGGCCCAAGCATGCGTTAGGAATTGCATGCACGAGTGCGAGGCGTGAGTGATGCTTTTGCGTGAGTGTTCTTCTATATTAAAGCACTTTGTTTTATTCGTCGACTGCACTTCATCATTACAATATACATACAGTGCCGCGTTCGGTTTGTGGTGCTCCTTTATATTACTCGTTAGCATCACTGAACCATACCATAATTAACTAAAACTAGCTATCAAATGATTGGTTAAAACTAAGAATTTCGTGTACGCCTGAGCGTAGATAAAGTACTTAAAATAACCTCAAAACATAAAATGAAAGTGAAAAAGCTCTGGAGTTACAGTAGCTATGATAGTAATTTTTCGTATAATAATTAAATATGTTATCCCCTATCCAATTCAGAAGGTTTTTTCAAGACGCAATATGGTACGAGCGTTTCATACTTCCGTGGCATTCTCCTTTACAATAAATAGTATATTAGTTAATATAAGTTTAATTAAAGTAAATTTATATTGTTTGAACATAAATTATAATAATTTCATTTCTCAATGTTACTCGCGCTGTGCCTCTGCTTCTTGCCTTTTTTCCGGACTACGGGTTGTCTGGAAGAAATCGCTTTTAGCGATAAGATCGCCCAGAATGTCTATTTGTTTCTATTTTATTGTGTTATTATATGTTTGTATGTTTCTTGTATGACAATAAAGAGTATTTGATTTGATTAGGTAGTATAATTTTAATAAATACATAGGTATATGTTTTTGTATATAAATACATAATGCCAAAAGGAAGTAGGTATCTCATATTATTTTAGGAGAAAAAAGAAAGTACCTACGGAACACTGAATTATTTTATTTAGTAGCTATCCTTTAATTAGATTTCTGTGACTCAGCAGTGCCGAGTACCCCACTGATATGACTTGGCGCAGGCGCTGATAATTTTTTGTTTGCAGAAATCATAATATTGTATTATTTATACTGTCATTATTACATATAAACTTACTCAATAAAAATATATTTTAATATTTATGTATGTATTTTAAGTACCTATCATAACATTACTACTGTCAGCGTAAATTGTATAGGTAGTTGTTTTACTAACATTTAGGGCTACAGCTGAAAATACATTTTTAATATTATTATTATTTTAAATATAATATAATGCTTATAAAAATATAGTTGACATGTGTACCTATGACATTCGTTTTTTGCGATTTAAGTTATTAAATAATATTTGTTAATTTTGCTTTAACGATTTTTGATCAAATCACGATACATAGATCCAACAAAATTACCTAAAACTATTGGTGGTACTCTGTCTGATATTTAAGACTGGCTCTTGTCTGTAAAGTAAACTAAAATAAAAACCGGCCAAGTGCGAGTCGGACTCGCGCGCCGAGGCTTCCGTATAAATTCATAATCACACATGTCTTGAACTCTATATTTTTTATATTTGAGTTGATTGAATGAAAGGTAATTTGCGGTTTACGATTTATGACGTATTAAAAAAACTACTCACTAGACCTCGTTCAAACCAATTTTCGGTGGAAGTTTGAATGGTAATGTACATCGTATATTTTTTCTAGTTTTATCATTCTTTTATTTTAGAAGTTACAGGGGGGGGGGGAACACATTTTACCACTTTGGAAATGACTCTCGCGCAAACTATTCGGTTTAGAAAAAAATGATATTAGAAATTTCAATATCATTTTTGAAGACCTATCCATAGATACCCCACACGTAAAGGTTTGATAAAAAAAAAGTTATAAGTATTATACATCTAACCCCCAAAATTTATTGTCTTTTTTTTCTATTTTTGAGTGAAAATCTTAATGCGGTTCACAGAATACATGTACTTACCAAGTTTCAACAGTATAGTTCTTATAGATTCGGAAAAAGTGGTTGTGACATACAGACGGACAGACAGACAGACAGACATGACGAATCCATAAGGGTTCCGTTTTTTGCCATTTGGCTACGGAACCCTAAAAAACTGTCAAATTCACGTTTTTTTTTCTCTCTCTAACATTTCAACAAGTTAAACCTCTAACTTAGCATGGGTTTCCGATTCATGAGTAGCTCTACCTGATGGTAATCGCTTACCATCAGGTGATCCGTCTGCTCGATTGCCACCTATGCTATAAAAAAAAAGAATTGTTATCATGTGATCGGCCAACTTTGTATGGAGATGCCCAATTTTTTTTGTGAATTGACTATTGGTTTTGGAAAAATTTGTTCAGTTTCATGAATAGAAGCCACTGTGAAGTTTTGGTGGGGGTCCAAAAATAACCCTGCATATACTGTTTTATTATATAAGGTATAAGGGACAGGTTTCCGAAAACTTTGAGGGCTTGCTCAGTAGACGAAACTGAATAACTTTCCACAATATTTTTTTTCAGGAAAAAAAATCGGCTTTTCCATACAAAATTATAAAATTGATTGGACAGTTTGTATGGAGAAGCCAATTTATTTTTTCGTTTCCTGAACGAATTTCTCGTGGAAAGTTGTTCAGTTTCGTCTACTGAGCAAGCCCTTAAAGTTTTCGGAAACCTGTCCCTTACATCCTGTACACAGATGGAGCAAGTTTTCAGTTATATTATACATATGTTATAAGTATATACTGTTATATTATATACAGAGTGTTAAAAAGTGCGTTTGAAATTTTAAAGAGTTGCTCAGTCTCAAGTATAAAATACAGGAAAAATATATAAAAAATCCGCTCTACAATTGTTATTTTCAGTTTCCCATACTAAATTTGAATAGTGAATCAATAATTTGTATGAGAAACTGAAAATATGTGGATTGGATTTTTTCAAAATTTTTCCTGTATTCTATACTTAATTCTGAGTACACCTTCCTTAACACCCTTTATACTCAGTTTTATGAGTAGAAAGAAGCCCAGGACCCTATTTTAGAGGTGACAAAACCTTGTAATCTCACTTTAATTTGCATTCTTATGGTATTTCCTTTTACGTTTTTTAAACGTTATTTGTTTATTACTTATGTATTGATTTTCTTGCACTCACTTAACATATGCTCAAAAAATATGTAATTAAAAAGTTTAAACTGACGTTTCTACACATGAATTTAAACAAATTTGTCTAAAACACATAGATAGGTACTCAATTAGTTCAAAATAAATTTAAGATTGTTCATATAAAGTTGTCTGATCAGCTGATAGTTTTTTATTTTATTTTATGAAAAGTTCGATTTTTTTTTTGCGAATTAACATTTTGAACCCTGGAAGATAATAGTATTTTAAGAGGCATAGACAGACATAGACAAATATTTATTTTTGACACACATTACAACAAAATAGCCAAATAATATCTATAAAACACCCTATATTTACGTAACAGGTCACTTGTTTGCTGTCTATAAACTTTTTGGTTGAAAGACCCCATATCCTACGTAAAGGTCAGAAACCCGGTGTCGGTGCCAACAATCCAATCTTACTAATTACTTTATGAGGAGTAAGCTTTACTTAAGGGACGGAGACTTAACTAATTAACGTTTAAGTCATTAAGAATTGATGAAAAGTGTCTTTGCCTATTGAGTTTTCTGTCTTCAGAGGTGAGTAACTTACGCAAGTTTCAAAAGGTGTAGTAAATTTTATTTAAAATGCGCTTCTATGCATAAAACGGATCAACTTTTGTTCCAAGGGTAGAACAGTAGAACATAAGTTGACACATTAAGCCTATTAGCACTTATAACAAAATTTAAAAGATCTTTAATAAAACCTTTTCTTTCTCTTTCATTAAACTGCAGAATTTGCCATGCAGGTAGAGATGTTAGAAGTTTTATAAACGGCACTCTCAGTTTATTCGTAAAATATAGAAAAATCTTTATAGAAAAAACTATATTATATAAAATATAGAATACTGCTGAAATATCTGAAAAAATCTATGCTTCCCACTCATGAAACTGCACAATTTTCACATGAAGAAGCGAGGGTTTCTTTTTCAGGAAGATCCTTTTACAGTTTATTTTATTAATTTGATTTAATTTGTCCCGGTTTTTCTCCTCACACGCCATTACAATACAAGTTCGTACTTAATTATTAACGGCCATAGTTTTTACAAATTCTTCGATTATCGTTGAAAACTTCGGTGCTATGGGCATGTTTAATCAAGTGGCAGACAGTTGACAATAGTTAGAATACAACAAATAAGTCGGCTAAACACAATAACAGCGTGTACATTGACGCAGTTTATTGATTTATGACATGTAATGTAGACATTATTGTGGTCGCTTCTTCTCAATAATTATTAATTGTATCGAGTGGAAATAAACTTGCAATTTTTATTTTTAAAACCGGCCAAGTGTGTTGGATTCGTGCGTCGACTGTTCCGCATGGTGCGATTACAGACATTATTTGTAATGTGTATTTAAGAAAAAAAAAACGATTTGAATTCGGGGCTTCATAATCCTTAACACGAGCATGGCTAAGACTTGAATGGTTTTACATTTGGTTGGTTTTTATTCTTTATAATTTTACTCTAAGGTTTGCACTTTATTCACACCAAGTTTGTTAGAAGCTTGTTGCGATTGTTACGATAAAGCAAAACCAAAAACAACATTGAAAAACACAGTACAGTATTTCGTGCTTTTTGTTTTTTAATATTATTTTAGATATCCACCAAAATAACACATGTTCTGTTTATTTTATGTTTAAAACGTATAGGTAAAATTTAAAAAAATTACGGCCAAGTGCGAGTCGGACTCGCGCACCGAGGGTTCCGTATAAATTCATAATTAGACAGGTCTTGAACTCTATATCAAATACTCAGGCCTGCAATCCCTTGAAGCTTTTTTTTAACATAGCTGGCAAACGAACAGACGGATCACCTGATAGTAAGCGATTACCGCCGCCCATAGACACCCGCAACACCAGAGGTGTCACAAGTGCGTTGCCGGCAAATTGGTCGCCAAGGCATCATCTCTCCTGATGGTAAGTGATGATGATGCCAAAGATGGAACTGGGCTTACCCAGATCCTCCAAAGCAATAGGGAACTGGCTATCTTATCTTCATGCCGAAACACATCACATCACTTCACAAGCTGTAAAAAAATCAAACTGCTATGCCAATGCAATCAAGAGATACGGCCGTTTATGCCGCACATTTGGACACTCGCATGAAAATCAAAACCTTTGGGGTACTGCCTGTTGACCTAGACTTAGACCTAGAACAATTGTGATGTAACTAAAAATTTATGGTTTTCGGACGTTTCCTTTTACTTGTGTTAAAAGACATTGCTTTTTGCTAAATTTCATGATTCTAGGTCAACGGGAAGTACCCTATAGATTTTGACTTCCATGCAAGTGTCCAAATATGCGGCATAAACGGCCGTATCTCTTGATTGCGTTGGCATAGAAGTTTGATTTTTTCACAGCTTCAAGGAATTGCAGGCCTGAGTATTTGATATTAATTTCAACGTTGTACCTCCACGCGTTCCTGAGAAAAAGGGTCTTGACAGACAGACAGACGGACAGACGGACGGACGGACAATGAAGTGGCCTATAAGGGTTCCTTTTTTCTTTTTGAGGTACGGGACCCTGAAAAGATATAATAGTAAATAAATGATTTTGCAATAAATGATTTAATGACTGATTGAAGGCACAGATAGACGGACAGCGTTGGCTTTGTAATACTGCCCTCATAAGAAAAAAGGCCGCTATGTATACGGAAACGTCACGTGATGTTTTTAGCAACTTTTTAGACCGCCCCTCCCTGGTGATACGTGGTGAGGTTTTAGACTGCACCCCCACCCCCTACCCAAAATCACGTGTATTTTTTTGGTACACAATATTATCTTTAAATACAGGTATAATGTAGTTTAATTCTGGAAAATTAAGCTCCGTAATAAAAATGTCTAGACAGACATTAAGGTTGCAAGTTGTTTCCGACTGCCTGAAGCCGTTTCAAACCTTGGGATGCGTTAAAAACAACGTAACAACAACAGTCCAACGCTTAGAAGTTACTCTAGAAATCGCGCGTTCAACGAAAAAATATATGACCCCCCCTCTCCCTTGTGATATTTAGTGATTTTTGCCCCTTGCCCTTCTTTTGAGCCTCGCGTGATTAATGGACAACCCCACACTTAGCAGCCTTCTTTCATGAGGGCAGAAAGGGCTCCGTTTGCACTTTTGGGTAAAGAACTCTAAAAATTAAATTACATTTATATTTACACAATTGGCTTCTTCCGACCAACCTTGGTTTTGTTCAATTATTTATTATATTATTATGATACGATTATTGGAGAATAGTCGTTCTTGTGCATTGTGCAATGTACGTTTACCATTACCCATGCACACCCCAGATAGTTCATATCATTTCGCGCTATTTTTTCTACTACATAGAAATTGACAATTCTTTATGTCAGTACATGTGCAAATGTGTGTGTTAGTATCTAGGGCTGCTAAGCTTCTTGGTCATACCACCTTGTCTTTAGTTAGACATATTTTTGTTGAGTTGACGTCTTTAGTATATTTTAAATTTTCGAAAACAGTAAAACTTCTCACGACACATATGAACATAAAATGACAGACTTTTACAATAGGCATTTTAAATGATGTGAAGACTGTATACACCAGACAAGGCTGTATGTCCATAGACGCCTTTGCTTTTTCTCCTTATGAAAATAAGGTAATATGAAAATAAAATGTCTTTGGTTTGCTAATCTCTCGACAACTGGTCATTGAGGCGTCACTCAGGGAGGTGAGGGTATACTGTGCCTGCCTGACTACGATCTTTTGGCATGTGGATGACATTGACAGGAGGGCGCTTTTGTCGCAAATATGACATTTATTTCATACAAGTAGAGTAAATTTTTCAAGATGGCGTTGGTTCCGGCTTTTCACCACTGTAGGTTACAGGCCAAGTATGGTCTTCTGTGGCAGCGTAGCTTTCAAATGAGTGGACAAATTTGAATGTGGTTTTAATGCGACGATTTGAATTCTTCTATTCAATTTGTTTGCATATTTTTAAATTAAATTTCATTAATGCATTTGGGCTAGCTACTGGCTATGGTCATGAAAAAAACTAAACTTCCTATTTCAAGTGGATGTATATATACGAAATGTCTTTAGACAATCCTCTAACAACAGCAATTACAAGTTCGAAATCGGAACAAATACTTCTGATTTTCGCAATTTCCAAGTATTAGGATTGGTTATTATAAGGTGCTACTTTATTAGTGCCCGATATTTTAGTCAGTGCTCCTACTCCTGATTCTGATCAACTTTCCCCAAGAAACCCATAGTCAAATCGAAAAAAAATTTTTGGACTCTTCATACAAATTGATCGGCCAGCGGCCAAATTAGTATGAAGAGCCCAAAAATTTTTTTGCGATTTGACTATGGGTTCCTTGGGGAAAGTTGATCAGAATCAGTAGTAGAAGCACTGAATAAAATATCGGGCACTAATAAAGTAGCACCTTATATATTGTACACGTAAGTACATATTTGCGTCATCGATCGTATATTTTTTATTTTTATTATTCAACATTGCTGCGACGTCAAATAACCATAATATATATTTAATAAAGCAATGCAGTATACGTAAATTGTTTCAAAATTAAGCTTTAAACACATTTTTGGCACTGACACCCACTCTTAACTCGATACCTACCTTAATCATAATCAGTCACATAATAATATCCTTCTAGATAGAGACATACCTAAATGTTCGCAAAGTTTTCAGAATACCTCAGAATGTTCACGAAACTATAACATGATTAAATCATCCTTAGAATTATCTCGTCTTGGAGACAACTTTTTGTGCTTTTTATTTAATATCTAAGTCTTGCCGCCAAACATCAATGTTAACAGCATTGATGTGTTCCGGCATGAAGATAAGATAGCCAATTCCCCATTGCGTTGGGGAATCTTGGTTAGCCCGCTTCCATTTTCGGCATCATCATCACTTACCTTGTAATAAAATAGAAATAACTTTGTATACTCGAGTATTCATTATTGAGCTATTGATCCAAAGTAAATAGCAGCAGCCACTTGGTTTAAAGATCGAGGGTTCAATTCCCGGCGAGGTCCAACTTTGTAGGACTCCGTTTGTTTGGTGTTAGGGCAGGCAACTTTCTGAGCCCGCCTGGCTTCTACCATCTTATGTAAAGTCTTGCCGCCAAACATCAATTACCTGTGCTTGATGTGTTTCGGCATGAATATAAGATATACAGTTCCCCATTGCGTTAGGAGGTTTTGGTAAGCCCGATTCTATGTTTCATCATTATCATCATCACTTACCATCATATGAGATGATGACAGAGCTCAAAAATTGCGGATAAAAAACGTCATTTTTATCTCTTGAATCTGCAAGCTTGATCTGAGGATGATTCCCAGGATAGAGCAAAGTTGAGAAGTTGCAAAGGATACCAGACCAGGCTTCAAAAGAAAAAGAGGTTGTTTTAAAATAAATAAATATAAAATAAATATGCGGAACAAATCACACACGGTCATCTGGCCCCAAACTAGGATTACCTGTACTATGGGAACCAGAGACTGATACACATACACATACGAGTATACGTTTAAATACACACATATAATACACCCAGACACAGAGAAAACAAATCTGCTCATCACAGAAATATTTGCCCTGGGTGGGGATCGAACCCACGGCTCTCGGATCAGTAGTCAGGAGCGCTAACCACTGGGCCACCGAGTCAGTCATTTTAGAGTAAACATTTTAAATAAACTCTTGAAATAACAATAACAGGTAACAAAAATCATTTGAAAAGCCTTCACCCACATTTTTTGATAAAGGGAAGAAACACGAAAAAGTACCAAACTATTTTAAGATTATAATAAAAAATAATAATTTAAGAACCAAAAAATACATAAGAACTTTAGAAACACATTAATTTTACTCTTTCTTTAAATTGATTTTATTACTTCATTAAAAAACCCATATCGAACCCATTGCTGGGGCATGGGTAAGAGACCCATACCTTGGGAAATTAAACCATACTCCAGTGCTTAGTGGACGTCGTGATACTAGGAGACAACCCCAGAGTCAGAAGTTTTCAAGCTGCTTACAAAGGCCTCATGAGACGGTTTAACGAACTCCCATCTCGTTACAGCAACCGGCACCAACGGCTTAACGTGCCTTGCGAAGCACTGATACGGTCAGAATCATCATCAGCCGAAAGACGTCCACTGCTGGACAAAGGCCTCCCCCAAGAGTTTCCACATCGACCAGAATAAATGCCACTAACATTCTAACCCCTCCAGGTTATGACCGTGTCTGTATTCAGTTAACCTGTCGATCGATGAGACCACGCAAGTTGAATTGAGCCATGTCTGCTGCATTGCCTAATTTGTCATTGAACTATAGTGATTCAACATTCAAATATTTTGTATGTGTGTGTATGTACTTACAAGATTTTACCTACAGATTAAGTATAATCGTTTGAGGATAACCTCATTGTACAGCTCGCGTCACGTAAAAAGAGCGCTGGCGGGCGTTCCGAGGTCCCATCAGTTTACTCTGACAACAGGATAGCATAATACAAAACCCCGTAAGTGTGAAAGAGAGGGAACTAAACAGTTGCTGTCAGAGTGCATCCTAGGAACGCCAGCCATCGCTCTTTTTACGTGACGCGAACTATACTGGATTAACTTTATACCGGTTTTGATTGAGATAACCATAAGTATCTATCACTACTTGATTCATTGCCGATATGGGAAATTCCCTTTTTATTTATTATAGGTATTGTGTTTTAACAATCGATAAGAAAATATCGATATGTGATGATAGAGCGTTGTCTGTATATAATAAGTAAATACACTAAACAATCCTATGATATAAAATCTCATTCATTCACACCTTGTAATAATTCAGCTTCGATAGGTACTATAATATAGCAATTACGGGTACCGCAAATTATCCCATTATCAAAGTAGTATTCTGCTCGTGAAAATTGTTGTTTCAAACTGTTATAGTGAAAATGACATGTGTACTGCAAAAAAATCTCAAAAACCTTCAGACTAAAAAAAGTCTTTATTTATTTCATAACAAAAATCAAATCGATTCTCAAATCAAATAAAATTTTAATTTAAATTACGATTCTAGTAGCAGCTTACAATCTCCCATTACAGGCTAGCTAGCAAAGAAGCTACATTAGTTACATACTAAAAGAAACAAAAAACTATGATTTAACTTCAGTTACTAAATCATATCAACTTAATATTATTAATACTTTTGTAATAAATTGGAATAGCGTTTCCTACACACGAAACTGAGCAACGTCCTCCAATTTTTTTTCTATCTCATACAAAACAATAGAACAGCGTTATAGACAAAATAGACACAGAAGGTCTGCTCAATACAAATCACTAAAATCGTAAGCATATAGATGCTTAAAAAATATACAGTCGTTCAAGGCAAGGTCACGATCGCACAGTATGTGATCTTGCCTACAACGACAGTATAAGTCTATAAGCATGTATATGTCTATAAGCATGCTTATGATTTTTGTGAGCGTATTGACCGGACCTTCTGTATCTATGTGTTTTGTGGTTATAGACAATATACAATGTACAATATGTACAAAGTAGCTTCTGATATTCTGAATTCGGTGTCAATTATGGGATCAAAAAGAAACGTTCTAAATATACCTTGCACCTCAAAAGCCTACAGATTCGATTTGACTACAGATGTAACAGTGAAACAAAAACAAACACGTAATATACCTGAAAAACATTGACTTTGAGCAGTCGAATAAAAAAGTAAAAAAAAAAAACATGGAAACGTTATATTAAATAAGTCAAAACTCCTTTTTGCTATAAATGAAAACTCGACTACATGAAATATATATTATTATTATATCTGTGGATATTAAGACAAATCTAAATACACATGCTTACTCCAAAATCCACAAAGTCATTTTGGCTTCGCGTGGTAACAATGCCACGTACATACATCTATACATACACCCCAAAAACCTTGGGCAGTCAATTGAAATAGCTACGAGTACCACTCTATGGTTTTACTCACAGAAATCTAAATAACAAGGCACGTTATTTAGATTTCTGTTGTTTTACTACATGAAAAATGTATTTATTATTTAATCTCTATTAAAAGTGGGACAGTGATAATTAATGACTTTTTTATCCGCGATGCTAAGCCCTTGGCATCATCGCCTGATGATAATTGAAGATGATGGCAAAGATGGAAGCGGGCTTACCATCAAGATTCCCCAAGTTCCCCAACGTAATGGGGGGTCTGGCTATCTTATCTCCGTGACCGAACACATTAATCCTATTAGCATTTATGTTTAGCGGCAAGACTTAGACAAGATGGTGGTAGCTAGCCAGGCGGGCTCAGAAAATCCTCTCTTTATATTTACTTTATCGTAGCCTAACACCAATCATACCGATCCCTACAAATTTAGACCCTGCCCGGATTCAAACCTGCGACCTCCTGATAAAGCGAGCGGACTAACCACTAGATTACTCAATCAATCAAACCAATCAAACAATCAAATACTCTTTATTGTCATACAAGAAACATACAAACATATAATAACACAATAACAAGAAACAAATCGACAATCTGGGCGGTCTTATCGCTAAAAGCGATTTCTTCCAGACAACCCGTAGTCTGGAAAAAAACTAATAATAATAATAATAATAATAACTGGGACAAATCACACACGGTCATCTGGCCCCAAACTAGGATTACCTGTATCTTGGGAACCAGAGACTGATATACATACACATATACATTTAAATACATACATATATAGATATAATACACCCAGACTCAGAGCAAACAATTCTGCTCATCACAGAAAAGTTTGCCCTGTGTGGGGATCGAACCCACGACTCTCGGATCAGAGGTCAGGATCGCTAACCACTTAGCCACCGAGTCAGTCAACTACTACTAAAATTTTACTAAAAAATTACTACTATTAGTATAAACAAAAGTACAGATACATATAAAGAATACCATGTCAACTAAGTAGAATCTATACATAGTGTGAGCATAACACGTATCACTTGCTTAACAAACCGCACCGCTGCACTATGATTTTGCCATCAATTCTCACCGCATTGTTAACATAGTAACAAGCGAGTCTAGAAATCGTAACACACAACATTGTTATCTAGACTTTATGGAACGAACGTATTAACAACGTGTGTAGGTAATTCCTAAGCAAAAATACTGATCATTTGCGAATCTTCTTGTGATAAGAATATATTATTTAATTTATTAACAAGTAGTGCAAAATATTATGACTTAAAATAATGTTGCCAGTGATGACCTATGGTACGGTAACGTAAAAAAAGCGTCGGTAGCTTCACGGTACACGGAAGTGACTTCGACCATATTAACCAGAGGTCTTGGGTTCTAATCCTGGCCAGTGCATCAATGCGTTTTTAAAACTTAAGTGCGTTTACATACCTACCGATTGCTAACGAGGAAATAATCGGTGAGGAAACCTGCATATCTGATTAATTGATGTGAATGATTGTTGCGTTGATGTCGTTGATATGATGATGATGAAAATAGTAACTACATATCTGCATGGGGGCCGTATCCGGCCGTTCAGCATGGGGGTCGTATCCGGCCTTTTTGGCCTATGACTACTCCACTTACGCGCATCAGGAGGTCGCAGGTTCGTTTCATGGCGGTTTCTAATTTTTCGAGACTTTTTAAGACTTTTCCTTCTCCTTTTTCTTTGTCCATGACCGGAGCGGTGCATGCTCGCTTAAATGTTTGTGCGGATGGTGGCGTATCGGGAGCCGGGTCGTTCCCTTCCCTCAAATATGGTTGAGGGGAGCGATGGCTGACTATCGCGTTTATTATACTCGTGATCGGGTGCTGTCCGTGTGAACTGGCCTGCTCTTGTCATTGGTTTTGTTGTTTTTGTCATCAGCTACAAATATCTTTTATATTTTTTGAATCCTTTCTTTTTTTATTCCTTTTTTTATTTACTGTCATGACATTATATAAATAATTTCTTAACCTAGAATTAAGATGTAATAAGAATGTAAGACATTTTCAAAAAATGTGTTGGAGGGAGTTTCTTTAGGGCCCGTCGTTTCTTCTCACTCCGCAAACACTTCCCGAAACGCGCGGCGGGTATAAGAGTTCCGAGTGGTAGGAACCTCGTATTAGGTAGATAAAAGAATGACGTTCGAAAAGTGTACACTGCTACCTACTTCGAATAAAAATATTTTCATTTCATTTCCATATCCTGAGAAGTTTAGGTCATGCTCAATACACGAGGGTGAAGCAGACAGGTTCAGAGTTGTGGAGATTACTGAGTGCGGAGAAAAAGCTAGCTTACCAATATACAGGGTGTAACAGAAGTGTGTGACAATACTTCAAGGTTGGCTTTTACCCATCAAACTGAACAACTTTTGTTATACAACTTTGTTGAAACCGCAAAATTTTTTTTGGACTTTTCATACAAATCGATCAGCTGGCGAACCAAGTTTGTATGAAAAGTCCAAAAATTTTTTTG
Organism: Coleophora deauratella; assembly: GCA_958295455.1. Taxonomy (NCBI): domain Eukaryota; kingdom Metazoa; phylum Arthropoda; class Insecta; order Lepidoptera; family Coleophoridae; genus Coleophora; species Coleophora deauratella. Next base: position 10,733,913 of record OY282409.1, read on the forward strand.
CGATTTCAACAAAGTTGTAGAACAAAAGTTGTTCAGTTTGATGGGTAAAAGCCAACCTTGAAGTATTGTCACACACTTCTGTTACACCCTGTATATAGAAATACACCTGCAATGTATTAATTAAATATTGTTTTTTTTTTTAATAGACATTTGAGTGCGTTCGGCAGCACCTCACCTGGTAGTAAAAATGGCGTCGCCTGCTGAATGAAGGTGAATGCTTCAAGCGCACATAAAGTTGTATTCACTTTCGCCTTGAAAATTCGTAAATAATAAGGTTAAATTCATATTATTACATACTGTATGAGTATGACCTTACAAATTTACAATCTGTCGTCTTACAAAACAACTTTTTTATTGCCGTAGTAACACAGAGCATACAGCTCGGTCGAGGAACCTTCAACTGATTTACCTTAAGAATCTAATTTATTTTCATATATTTTAAGCACATAAAAACAAAAACAAACAAAGAGCAGTTAAGTGAAGCGCGTTGAAAGAATTAATAAGTTGTCAATTAACTACAATGTGTGAGGATGCGACGTTAAAAGATGGGTGGTAGCGATTTTGGATTTCCCATTACAATAAAAGTTGGCATATAAACTGAACAATTTTAATTGAAATCAATTTTCGAAAATAAACTTATTATTGTTATTGAAAGCGGGTTTTCTGCGAAAACATTTTACTAAGATAAGCCCATCTAGAAGTACGTGTAATGTGTATACCAAAGTGTAGGAGTAGCATTTTAGTCCTAATGCTGAATAATATTTGTTACAGGTATTTCTCCGCTAAATATCAGAAAAAAGATTTCCTATACAAAATAGGCCGATTATGATTTATATTTTAGGTTCAAAAAAAAAAAGAAAACGCATGGGTTTCTTGTGGAAACTTGATGAGTTTGATGAGTAGAAGCTCCCGTTTATGTTTTTAAAAAACAGTCTTAGTAAACTCTTGATTGAAGCCGTGCTAGGCTTATTATAAGCTCACTTAAAACACATATCTTAGTATCAAGGGTACCGCTTATGACTTTTCGTAATTATTGAAACCTGATTCGTAAACTCTCGTTTCATATGAAATCAAATAATATTTTCTGCCTCCGCTACAAGTTTTGTCTCTTTCCGCTCCCGCTACCGCTTACCACCTGCGGTACACGCATGCGTAGCACGTGCTTAGGCCCATGCTTACGCGCATGCCTGCTCTAGAAGCAAGCACTGCTATGCGACAGGAATGAAGCAATCGTTTCTTTTTGATGACTAACCATTAATATCGTATTGTTTCGTAACGCTTGCCAGCAGGGTAGAGTTTGTCACGAAATGCGCCGGATATACCAGGTGTCAAACTCCTGGTGGAATTGAAAAATATTATTTAAGTTTTTTGGAAGTACGCTTCCATGTCTGGCAGCATACGATATACATTAACAAGCAAAATAGGTAGGTACCCAGTTAAAATATTTACCGTATACATACGAAAACAATAAAGTAGCTACTCTGTGCACGAGTCATCATCATTACTTACCAGGTGAGATGATACCAATTATGGATAAAAAAAGTCGTTCCAAGACGCGGGTTGGCGGGAACTCTTACACTGGACAGTTGTTTCAGCAACCAGGTGATTTGCGTGGCAGGCCGGCGCCGGCGTCACTGTCAGCTGAAATCTTGAAGGTCAAAGCAAGCATCTGTGAAAACCTGGTTGTGCGTTTTTTTAAATTTCTAGTACCGACTGAATCAGTTTCTCGTAAAAACATATTTTTTTTGTTATACATATTTTGATTTATTTTACTATTGTTCTAGTGAATGTTATTTCAATTTCAGCCCTGGATTGCTGTAATTTGCTGGAGTCACCTCGTGTCACCAAGATGCGTGACTCAGTACGATGCTACTTCCTCGCATCCTGTAGGATGTTGGACGCAGTCTCTTCAGATTCCACAGACGGCTCAATAATATTCGTTTGCGTAACCGCTTCAGTGGTCTCAGCAGTAGGTCATCAGGAGATCGCGGGTTTGATTCCCAGTGAGTTCCGATTTGTAGGAATCAGTTTGGGTGGTGTTAGGGCATTTTCTGAACTCGCCTCGATAGCTACCATCATCTTATCAATGTTAAAAGTATTGATGTATTTCAGCATGGAGATAGGATAGCCAGTTCCCCATTGCTTCCGGGAATCATGGTAAGCCCGCTTCCATCTTCTGGCATCATCATCACTTACCATCAGGTGAGATGATGCCACCTTCATGCTTAGTCTGGTTTATTAAGATACTTGCTCAAACTAAATGCAACCAAGTACACGGTGGCGCCAATTTCGCAACGCGCACTACACGCGAGGATAATGCGAATCAACTTGTGTTTAATTTTAATTGAAAATATGTGTTTATTGCTAATTTTTACACGCGCTGCACGTGACTTATCTATCGCTTATTGTGCGGTTGGGAAATGAAACCTTTTTAACATTTAGAGGTCATATTTCATGCGAATTATATTTCTTTAATTGATGGTAAGGTATTTTATCTTTTAGAAAATTACGAGGATATTTGTGGTTGTGTATCAAAGTCAGGTAATCAGGTACCTAATGCTCGTTTGCCACCTATCACATAAAAAAATAGAGCATTAGCTCTTAGCCTTAGCTTAGAACGAATTAACAAATTTAAAATTAACTCTTGCCTCGTTGGCAAAGGCTTATCATACCTTCATATATTCTTAAAACCCTAATGGACTAAAAAATCCATCCAATAAAAAGCTGTACGAAGTTTCGTAACAACAAAAGCTATACAAAGTTGTTAATCATCCCGCATCCATCCTACAATTACAGTAACCATTGTACTAATGAATGCGGCGCTAATCGCCGCGTGTGTTTGCAGTCTGTGCCGATTGCCCAATACTAGCCACTGGCTGTCTACACGTTCAACGGCACGTGGTAGTCACGTTTCTGCGGTAATGGTATCAAAGGTGTCTGGACTAAGAGGTCTGTTTGTTTGTAAACTCTTCAAAACTCTAAAAGGAAAATGAAATATAGAAAGGTTTTCCCGAAATATGGGAAGAGACCCGTGCCCCTAAAATGAGGACATTATGGGTAGTTAACAATCTTGTCGATTCAGTTTTCACTATTAAAATTACTCGTCGACCCACCAGTGGGTCAATGCGGTGGGACCACGAGTCGGGAGCCAAACTTATCTGACGGGATTAAACTTAATTTAAATATTTTGTTTTTTTCTTTCTGTATCGAAAAGACAAGGACAGGACGCTTAAATTAAGTTTAGTCCTGTCAAATAAGTTTAATCGTAAACACCGAATCGACACCATTGTCAACCAAATCCCTAAGGCAGATAAAAATTTTACTACCCCTTGTTCGCTGAAATTAACGTAGACTTTTAAAAGGAAATTAAAAAGCCTATTTTACAAAAACCATCCCATTATTATAACTTTCTTCTCATATCTCTACAAAATTAATAGGCTGGTGTCATAGCAATCCGTATGGTCCGTACAAACTGAACATGTGGACTTCCGGAGCTAAAATATTTGTTTTTTTTATTTTCATTAGGAGAAAAGTTTTAGGAATACAGCTCATAAATTATTTTTGGGCCAATCACCTATCCTATTGTTTAACTAATCTTTATATTGAAAAAAAAACGTGTAAAATGAGCCACTGAGTATTGAATAACATTTAATCATGCAAACAAAGTCGCAAACACAAGTAAGTATAGGAAAAAATGAGGCACTGGTAGAACCATAGATATGTTTTAATTGGGCCATTTGTAAATAACCTAAGCCTACTGGGGTTAGTTATACTTATAATATGGGTGTCTTGTTTATATTATCTATCTGGGTTGCTGGCATTCTTTATCAATTAAACTCTTAGATCAAGATAGTGCAGAAACGAGACGTTATTATACTATTTTAAAAGAAGATATGTACATATGTAGTGGTTATAATATGAACTGACAACCGATGCGAAAGAAAGTTCTCGAGAAGCAACTACCGGTAGAAGACTTAGGCGGATATCACACTGCAACGGAATCCGCTCCGGTGTGCGGTGCTGCTCTTTTTTCCTCTGACAGTGTCACATAAATATTCGCAGCTCCGCACACCGGAGCGGATTCCGGCGCAGTGTGATATCCGCCTTAGTGTTGGCAGACTTGCACTAGCTGGTCTGTAATACGACGGTAATACAACCAAAATCTACTTGGCGGAGCACCGTGGTCTAAAAGCCGCCTCTCTGGGAACAGCTGCTCGGAGATTGACGCTGTCGCCGCCAATCGGAAGCAGTAGAAAGCTGTAGTTAAGGCCATACGCTTCTCAAGAATTATAGGACCTGAGAAGAAGAAGAAGAGCTCTATCACAAAGAAGCAAATATTATAAATTTATAATAGAAGTACCTCTTCAAACGTCCCGCTCTTTTGTTACCCTACAAGCCTATCTTATAAGTGTGTCTTGTCCCATTTGTAAAATTTAAAAATCAAAAAATTCGTTTATAAAATTGATTTTGCCTACCGTACAGAGAGTGGACATATGAAGAAGCATCGAATCCAGAACTGGTCATTTATAGAAGAAGATATATTTGGAAGTCGTTAACGACCGCCTAAATGTCTCTGAGCAAAGTTGATAGAGATGACTGTAGACAATCAATTCTAATTAAAAATTTTGCATTTAATCAAATATGTCCTGTCACGCTCAGGGTACCTATTAGACAATTCTAATAACATTTCGCACTCTAAACTGTATAGCTAAACAAAAACAAAATTCATCTGGTCGGTTGGTTCATTATCAAATTAAATGTACCATTTGTCTAACTAACTGGATCGGTTCCTCGTACTACAAAATCCATCAAGCTGTTTGGCTACAGGGTGTTGTCAAAATCCCAAAATGAGAGAGTTGGTTGTTGTACAGATTTTCGATATGGCGCTTTTTTTGTAGGGCATGTGTAGTCAAAATCCCAAAATGAGAGAGTTGGTTGTTGTACAGATTTTCGATATGGCGCTTTTTTTGTAGGGCATCTGGACTACTTTTTCTTTCATATGAAAATTTAATTAAAATTCTGATTCGTAGCGAACGTTTGCAGCTCTACAGGGGATATTTCCCTAAAACTTAACCGGAAATCACTTTTTCTTTCTTGTAAAAATTAAATTAAAATTCTGATGTTTCTAGCGAGCGATTGCAGCTACACAGGATGTTTCCCGGAAACTTAACCGGATAACACTTTTCACCGAAGAACCCATACTGAGCTCACATACAAATTACGGCTGATCAGCTGGCTGATTTATATGTAATGTTTACCAAAAGACTGAGAATTCAGAATGGGTTTATTGGGGGGATATCTTCAGTAGAAGCGCCCTCTTAATTTTCGAGAGAGTTTTTTTTACACCCTGTAATGTAATCGTATTGAGAGTTTCACTCTAAGCCTGGATCACGTCCCGGCTGATCCAGCATCACGTTTGGTAGGCGTTGTGCAACGGTGCCCAATTTCAGTCATCGACATGTGCATAGGGAAGATGACTAAAATGACTAAACAGAGTCATTAATACGGCTTACAGGATGCGTCTCGTGTTTTTACAATAACAATTTGAGATATATTTTTATTTCAGTAACGCTCCAATGCTATAATTATCATGACAGATAACAACAAATAATATAATTTAGTTTAATATAATAATTATAAGCTCTAACAATTACATTGCATGCTCACTTGCATGCCTACTTGCATGCTTGCTTGCATGATTGTTGCATGCCTGCCTGCATACTAGTTTGAATCATTTGTAACCAGTTATAATGTTAAGATTTTTAACGAAATATGAATATCAATCATTTTAAGCTGAATTACAACAGTGAACTATTTTTTATTGTAAATTACATTAGTAAAGTTCAACCTTATGGATGCTTATGGCACGAAACTTTTGTGACTAAAAACGTTAAAAATATATTTTTAACCAGATTCATGTACATAAATTATTTATGGTCTTAAACATAACGACTATTAATAATTAATACGATAAATGTTAGTATATTGAATATTGAGATTATAAACAGTATGGATAGCATTGTTTATAACATCTTATTAGAACACGTAAAAGTAGGACCATAAATTTTATGGAACTAAATAGAGAACCATAAATCCGACTGCGAATAAAATGTAGGTCGGAGGACGAATCTAACGACACCTCGCAAAAACATGACCCTTCGATTGGTTAGTCGGGCAAAAAACTGGAAAACAGTCTGTCGTTCAAACAAGGATTACGCTAGTTTCACGCCTAAATCAGTTACAATTACAGTTTAGTGAATGAACAACAAAAATACTACTGCGTCATGAAACATACGTATTCAACACACAAAGATAAGAGAGCATCAAAACAGAGTATTGTATATTGTATGTAGTTATACGCGGAAACTGTTGATGACTAAAATTATTTTTAGCTAAAATTTATTTGTAGAGATAACGACAGAAACGCCCTGCGTGTTGCGTTTTCATTCTACGTAGTAGGCACAACAATGACACCGGTAAGCGGGTTTACGCGAGAACCAAGAGTTCCGTAACGTATAAAGTATGTGACAAAATTGGTGTAAGACCTGTTGTAACCTGGTGTAAGACCGGTAATTGTTTCGTTAATAACCCATTAGGCAGCTTAGATTATATATTTTTTGGTGTTATGTGTTTTACGACTTACTTTTGCTACATAAAACACAAATAGCAATTCCAAAAAATTACGTAGTCGGTCCCATAATGAATTGGCCTAACTATGAAATAAAAAAGAAAATTAAATGCAATCATTTTTATTTTTCAATATAGTCTCCATCAATACTGACACACTTCTGACATCAGTGAAATAACATTTCTAATCCTTTATAAAAATAATCGCAATCTTTGTCTTCAAAATGACTGAAGACGGCCGCCTGCAACTCTTCATCGCTTGAAAATTTTCTTCCCCTTAAGTCCCGCTTTAAATTTGGGAATAAGTAATAGTCGGACGGAGCCATGTCTGGACTATAAGGTGGATGGTCCAGCTCCGTGAACCCGCATTGACGCACTGCATCCTTCGAAACACCGGCGGTGTGCACGGGGGCGTTGTCGTGAAGCAACAGGACGCCTTTACTCAGTTTGCCTCTGCGCTTCTCCTTTATAATATCTCGCAGTTTATATATTAATGAAGCATAATATTCGCCGTTTACGACTGTATTGCGCTCTTTAAAATCAACCATCAAAATACCTTGAAAATCCCAAAAGATTGTGCACATGATTTTTTTGGTAGATTGTTGCACCTTTGCCTTTCTAGGCGGCTTTTCACCCTTATAACGCCATTCCATTGACTCGCGCTTGCTTTCTGGATCATAATATAACACCATAGTTTCATCACCAGTCACTAGTCTCTCGATCACGTTCTTTGGGTTTTCTCCACAAAGATCTAAAAACTCGGCAGCACAGCGAACTCGCTCCCGTCTCTGCACAGCTGACAGAAGTTTCGGGACCCATCTTGCACTGACTTTTTTCATATGAAGATGTTCATCGATTGCACGATGGACGGTACTGTTAGAGAGCCCAAGTCTAGCTGCAATTTCTCTAATCTTCAAACGGCGGTCACTCAAAACCTCTTCTTCGATTTGAGCAATAGTATCGGGAGTGAGCACTTCTACCGGTCGACCGTCATGGCCGATATCTTCGACGGTTTCTCGCCCGAGGCGAAACTCTTTCAGCCAATTTTTTACTGTGCTATAAGAGGGAGAACACTCCTTATACACACCATCTAATCGTTCTTTAATTTGGGCGGGGGATAAGCCTTCTTTAAATAGAAACTTTATGACGCTTCGATACTCGGTTTTCGACATTTTGAAAAAATACGCGACACTTGTTGTTCAAACAAACTGCTAAACTGAACTACGCTCGTCAAGTCCATGCGTGTTCGTTTATAAAGTGTCTGAGAACCGTACTATTCAATGCAACATAACATGTATCGAAATGTCGCGTAGAACTATATCAGGCCAATTCATTATGGGACCGACTACGTATAATAATTGGACTATATATACAGTATGATAATAATTAGACTATATATAACAAAATTGGTGTAGGACCGGTTAACTGGGGATTTTACTCATCGTACTGAGCAATTTATATTCTACGTCTTTGCTGAAATCACAAAAAAAAATTGGACTCTCCATACAAAAATAGCAAAACATATGATCAATTTATATGAAATGTCCAAATTTTTTTTTGTGATTTGAGCAAAGTCGTAGAACAAAAGTTGTTCAGTACGATGATTAGAATCCCCAGTTAACCGGTCCTACACCAATTTTGTTATACCTGTATATATAGTCCAATTATTATCATACTGTATATATAGTCCAATTATTATCATACTGTATATATAGTCCAATTATTATAATTTTTTGGAATTGCTTTTTGTGTTTTATGTAGCAAAAGTAAGTCGTAAAACACATAACACCAAAAAATATATAATCTAAGCTGCCTAATGGGTTATTAACGAAACAATTACCTACATATATTACAAATTTCCGAGAAAATGTCTCCGTCACCGTTTTAACTCTGTATGAAGGTAACATGACTTTCCCAACTGGACGACACACGGGTGATAACTACATTAAATACCTAGTTGTTAACAAGACCCGAGTTGGTTCTTCAAAAAACTAATCGCGAAAATAATATGCAAACTCAAATAAGATTTGATGGCTTCGGTTTGTTTATATTTTGCAGGATATTTCTTTTCCTCAATCTAATTCGGATGTTAAAAATCCCTACTAAAGATGTCGTCGCCTCCCATACAAATTTAAACTTTTTCAAAATCTAAAATGAATAGAAGTAAATAAAACGCTAATTTCTAATTATCTTGTTTTTAACGGTGTTTTCTTTTTCTTAAATATGACCGTTTTTCATCATATAACCACCAATATACTTTAGTTGGACGTAGGCCCCTCGAGGGCACACCATTTATAACTTTTTTGGCCATAAGCATCCAGCGATCGCTAGGAACCTTAGGCAAATCATCGCTCCACCTAGTCCTACATTACTGACTCGATGGCTAAGTGGTTAGCGATCCTGACCTCTGATCCAAGAGTCGTGGGTTCGATCCCCATACAGGGCAAACTTTTCTGTGATGAGCAGAATTGTTTGCTCTGAGTCTGGGTGTATTATATCTATAGATGTATGTATTTAAAAGTATATGGGTATGTATATCAGTCTCTGGTTCCCAAGATACAGGGAATCCTAGTTTGGGGCCAGGTGACCGTGTGTGATTTATCCCAGATATTATTATATTATTATTACGCTTGCCTTAACGCGATAACCCCTTTCAAACTCGCTTTGGTCAGCGATGGTCATGCTACCACAGATTATCTGCCTCCTTGCCAAATTTTTACTTCTAGTTCTCTGGGGAATAAGTTAATTTTGGATTCTGCTCTGCAGGAAACGTCCAAGCATAGCTCTCTCCAACGATATTGCAAAGTAAATATATAAATGGGTGACTCTCTCTGTGTTCTGTACTATAAAATTACTATGAAAATGTTTTTCATAGTAATTTTATAATACCCTTTTATTGCCGTTGACACCATTACTTGATAAAACTTTATACTTAGCTTTTAATGAAAAGACAACACGAGCATTTGATATTATATTATTTTCCCTTTATATTGAACAAAATATTTAAAAAGGTAATCTTTTACAAGCTTTCTATTTGAATGAGTCTGAGATACAGAACCCTAATAATTTGTGCACAGTAATTGGACACTAGTAACTAATACGACATTTTCATAATTACAACGCAAATTGCAGTCGCAAATTTCGAGTTGTTATTAATTTTGATAAAATATATTTTTTTCATGACGTTTTTAAACGCGTAAATGTGTGTTGCGTGCGTTTTAATAAAGTATATTTTTAATGCAAGTTTCCCATATTAAATTATGACGTCAAAGCTCACTATCTCTAACATTTTCAAAATGAAATGTCGTTTTTGACAATCAGGTGATATAGTCACCTATAGGCCATAGCCTATTTGATATCAATTCAGTTGTCCTTTATAGGCATTTTGTGTTGAATTTAATCCGCTTAAGTGACTGACGTAATATACCTATACATTTGGTACGAAACCCGCGCCCCTGCAGCGTAGACGATATGGGTCGTTAGCAAGTGACGTAAATACTACTAATATAATGAACCTTTCTAGTCATAGCTAAGTACTCTAACAGCTGTGACATAACAATTACATTATGTACGTCCGATTTACGCTCAACCTTGACTAAAAGTAATTATTATTATATCGTTTACAGAATGTAAGCGTTAATTCATAATGGAGGCAAGTTGGAAAGTAAGCTGGCTTATATTTGAAACATAATAATAAATAAATAATAATAATATCTGGGACAAATCACACACGGTCATCTGGCCCCAAACTAGGATTCCCTGTATCTTGGGAACCAGAGACTGATATCATTCACATATCCTTTTTAAATACATACATATATAGATATAATACCCCCAGACTCGGAGCAAACAATTCTGCTCATCACAGAAAAGTTTGCCCTGTGTGGGGATCGAACCCACGACTCTCGGATCAGAGGTCAGGATCGCTAACCACTTAGCCACCGAGTCAGTCGTTATACTATTATGATTTATAATAGGGAATTATTTTTTACAACTGTTATTTAAACATTAGGGAAGTTATTATGATCAGTTGAAAAAATAAACGGGCAGTCATTTAATTTTTCAATTATTTCCGTTTTAGAGTAGTTTCAACGTTATTTTTGTGATGGGGAAATAGCTGTGATTCAGATTCAGAGATAAGCGGTCATAAGAAGAGGATTAACTCGGGCGACAGCTCCGTTTTTCGAGTTCCAACAACAAACTACCACGTGGAGCGTCTTTAAGTGCCCATCACCCTTAGAGCCGTGCCTTTAACTTGACATTGGCGTTTCCGCCATTTTTTTAGTGAATTTATTCTCCCATTTTTCACTAGACATTGGCAAAATCACTCCTTTAATGAGATGTGGAATGCCAAATAGAAAAAAAGAATAAAATAGAAGTACCTATACAGTACAGGAAAAAACATTGAAAAAATCCGCTCTTCAATTTTTTTTCAAATTCCCATATTAAATCTGAATAGTGAATAAAGAATTTGTACGAAAAACTGAAAATAATAATTGAAGAGTGGATTTTTTCAATATTTCTCCCTTATTCTATAAGTACCATGATTCTGAATAACCCCTTAAAATTTCAAACGCACTTTTTAAACACCCTGTATATGCATGCACTACTACATATACGTAATACGTCTTCAGTGAGAACTAACCCTAACTATTAGGTACTGTATTCACGTGTAGACTAACTTTTGTATATAAATATGTAAAGAAAATCACTACACTAGTGTTACTACTACTACTACTATTAAAAAAAAAATGGCGGTTTCTATGATTTCGCCAATGACAATACTGATAGAGGCAAGGGATCAAGAAGATCGAATATTTATATATGAGATAATAAAAGAGTTAGAAATTAAAGACTTCGAATAAATAAATGGAAGTATTACAAGAAAAATAAGAAGAGGAATTAAAGCTTAATGTTATTTGACAAGATAAAATCACTGATAATGTAGATGAAGGGAGAGAACGCAAGTGACAAGAGAGATGAAAGATTAATGGGACGAGGGATGGAAGGTGGCAAAACATCATAAAGAGAAGACCGTAAATTGCGACAGTTAAAGAAAATATGATCAGGAGATCCTTCGTCTAAGCCACATTCACAGAGGGAGTTGTCTCTAACCCTTATTTTGGTCAAATGAACAGGCGAACAGCAGTGACCGATTCTCAACCGGCATATTATAGATGTAGAGAGTTTAGGGGCATCACGGAAAATAAAAAACCAAGGCTTAGAAGGAATGAGTTCCTGTATTGTAGCATAATAGCACACTAGTGTTATTGATTTTCTTAACCGTTTAAATTTGCCGCGTAATCCACAGAACTTCATAGATGTCATGTGTGACAGTGACATTTTCACAACGTGAATGTGAGGTTAAGTAACCTAAGTAAATTAGGAGATAATACAGAGTTAATTAACCGACTTCAAAAAAAAGGAGGAGGTTCTCAATTCGTCGGCATCTTTTTTTTTATTTTTTTTTATGTATGTTCACCGGTTACTCGAAGACGCCTGAACCGATTTGGAAAATTCTTTTTTTGTTTAAAAGGGTATACTTCACAGGTAAATTTCCCATATAAATTTTATCTAAATCGATTCAGCGGTTTTTGAGAAAATCAACAAACACATATCAAAATAGGAGTTGTTGCGATTGAAGTCGGTTGTTTTTATTTACTGTAAAAGAAATATCTAGATCTGAAATAAGGCTTTAAATGTTGTTTTTTTGTCTTTACAGGTGAGTGAGTCAATTCTTTATACGTAAGATAAAAGTGGAAAAACTTTGTATGATAAACATTTTTTTGGATAATACAATTTTGTCTTTACAGAAACACGCAATTGTGTCTTTATTTCACTCATCAGAGTGTGATGATATTATAAATATATTTTTACTTTATGTATTTAACGTCACGTTTCACAATTAAATTTAGAAAAATCATCGATTGTCATGTTTATTTGTGTAAGATGGTGTAATCGGTTGTTGGCTGGTGTCATGTGATGATGCCTTAAAATAAGTAATCGTTATTTAAATAAACAGAAAACGTTTTGACGTAAATCGTATCCTGATGGGTATTATCTATTGTACTAAAAACTATTGTGTAATAGAAATTAATAGAAAATTACTATTCTATAGGAGTTGTCGATATAACAAGTACCTACATGTTCAAAATTTCATGATGAAAATTTGTGTAAAATTGTGGAAAAATTGCATATAATCGATCCTCAGTTGATGTTGTTGATCTACAATATATCGCTTGAGAAACATTTAATTCGTTTTCCAATTATGTTGTTAACAACCCATTACGTCCCCACTGCAGGGGCACGGGTCTCTTCCCATAACTCGGAAAGGTTTAGGCCATACTCCACACACGGGGGCCAAGTCCGGATTGGTGGAGGTTGTGGGGCTAGTGGCCAACCCCAGTGTCAGAAGTTTTCAAGCCGCCTATAAGGCCTCTGACATGGCTTAACGACTGCTAGCGATAGCAGCCGGCACCAACGGCTTAACGTGCCTTGCGAAGCACGGAAACGGTCTAGATAAATGCCACTAACAGTCAAACCTATCCAGGTTAAGACCGTGTCTGTAGTCAGTTAACCTGCGTGATCGATGCAACTACGCAAGCCGCACTGAGCCACGACCGCTTCACTTTCCAATTATAATACTTATTTTTTTTTTTTAATTTAATTTACTAAGATAAGTATCCTAGCTTTTGAATCGCATTTGATGATGAGTGTATGTTAATTTATAATAACTTTAAAAGATAAAAGCGTTTCTTATTCTCAAGATATTCTCTAAATTGACAAATAACAAAAACCATCAAACTCATTATTGTTTTTATGTATTTTGTTTGCATTAAAATGTACAGGGCGCGTTCATGTATTTTCTGTGATAAATCTTGTCCTACAAACAATCAGTGGATTTGAAAATAAACAGGCAAGGCAAGTTCAGTAAAAATCTGTACAGTAGTTTTTAAGTTATTCGACTTAATTTAGTTATTCGGGAATTCTGAAATTTTAATTATTTCAGTGGTGGACTGAGGTTTTACACTTTAGACAAAATCACACCTTCCAAATTTACATTAATTCAGGTGTGTAATTAAATACGTGGCATGATATAAAATAAAATGCATCGGAACGGCCTCACAATCGCAAAAACTCGCATTACGTAACAATAGTCATTTTATGCACAACGCGCTCCCATTTCAAACGTATTATAATGTAATAAAATATTTGTTATCTAACACTGCATTGCACGGCCATGGGAATTGGATCTGTCAAAACGTTGTTTTAGCAGAAAAGAGAAACTCAAGTTTCCTTAGTGTGTATTATATTATATTATAATAACTATAACAACCTAAAGACTACTTCCGTGCCCCAACGCTGGGGCATGGAACTACATAGTAGTTGCCTATATCTAAGAAAGTTTAATTCATACTCCACTCAAGGGATCCAAGTACCTTTCATGATCATACATATTTATAGCTGAAGAATATCCACTGTTATACATAATTAATTGTAGGCATTCGTTATAATAACATGCTAAAATAAACGAAATTCATAAATTATGTAAAAGACCAAAACGTCTTTTTTTATTGAGAAAGGAAGTTTTACTGTATGTCTCATCTTAAATTATTACAAAATCTTTAATCAAATACAAAATATTTATTTATTAGAAATTGATAGTTTATTTAAATGCAACCAAATTAAAAATATTTATTCGAAATTGAAAGTTGAATTTTATCCACATGCTATAAAAGGGTGCTTTTCTTTTTACTCCGACAATCATCCACTTTTCATTTTGTTTTCATTTTATAGCCCTTTTTTCCTGTTCAACAACTATCACAAAGAACCCTCATCAATAAAGAGTTGCATTTTCTAAAAATCTACGACAAAGAACTCAATCCATTGCATTGTTTAACACTTTGACTGCCGCTCTGTACTCTGGTTACTTCACGCGGGAGCCGACTTTAGAATTTGGCTAGCACCAAGCCCACTCTGGGGGGGGGTCGGCCTCCCGTCGCGGTATCCCTTCCCCGCCCCGGAGCGGGATTCAATGTGTTAAACTGAGACAAATCTATATTCTAGACTCATTGTCAGACTAAAAGAAAATTTCAGCCTCAGACTAAAAAATACGATAAAACTCAGTTCATTCACTCCATCTGTACGATAAATTCAAGAGCTATACAAAAATTATAAAACTTCCTTTCCCATTAAAAATACGTCATTTTCCTAAAGGTCAGTCTACAACCTTGCAACATACAAGATGTTGTAGACAAAGACATTCAAAAACCCAATGACATTCTGTTTGTGCATCTAAATGAAAACTATGGATTCGCTGTTGAATTTTCATCACGTATGTCCCAGTTCGAGGGTATTCTGTCCTTGTCGCACTCCCAGAAACGCGGAAGGAGTGAACCGACGACACGATGATTGTCGCACGCGCAGCATACGTGCCGTACATTCTAATAAATAAACTTGTACTTTCTATTGTATTTAAATGTGAAAAAGATTAGATCGATAGTTCCATGAAG
This sequence comes from Coleophora deauratella, assembly GCA_958295455.1. NCBI lineage: Eukaryota > Metazoa > Arthropoda > Insecta > Lepidoptera > Coleophoridae > Coleophora > Coleophora deauratella. The sequence continues at coordinate 10,749,053 of OY282409.1, forward strand.
TTCTATCTGTACTCGTACATACGAGTATACTTTAGGAAGCCACGAATTCAATACAATAAGTCAGTAAAGTCCTTTGAAACTTGCACTATTCCTTCAGTTATTGAGAGGAACCAGTCCTATAAGAAGAAACGTGAACTTACTATAACATAACCGGGAAAGCATAAGGATGGTCGTAGGTATTATTACAGGATCATCATCATCAGCCATAAAAACAACCGACTTCAATCGCTACAACTCCAATTTTGCTATGTTTTTGTTGATTTTCTCAAAAACCGCTGAATCGATTTCGATAAAATTTATATGGGACTACCTGTGAAGTATACCCTTTTAAACAAAAAAAGAATATTCCAAATCGGTTCAGGCGTCTTCGAGTAATCGGTGAGCATATATAAAGAAAAAAAAAGAATCCGACGAATTGAGACCCTCCTCCTTTTTTTGAAGTCGGTTAAAAAGACGTCCAATGCTTTACAAAGGCCTCCCCCAAGAATTTCTACACAGAATACTGTAGATTAAACCGACACATGTCCCTATTAGACGGAACCATAGACTCTGACCTAACCGCGGAGAGCTGGAGACCACCCAACACTTTTTTCATAGCGCGCATTTTTGCCCAGGTTTAGATGAGATACATTTGACACCGATAACAAAACAAGGTACCTTAATGTCGGTGCATAGAAGAGTACTGCAGAGAGAGCTTAGGGTTTTATAAACAGGATGACAAATGGGACATAGTGAAGCTCTCGTGCCAAAAGGGATATTGGTCTTCGATAGGAAGTAATATGTCAACTAGATGATTTCAACTCCCATATGTATGCAGTAAAGGATCATCCTCATCCTTGTGTAAAGGTTGATTTTTTATTTATTTATTAAAGAACAAACAGTCTTAAAAAAACATAGTTACAAACTTAAACTTAGGAAATAGACCTATAGTCCCATTAATTTTAATAAATTAAACTTATAATTTAAAAGAGTTGTAAACAAACGTTACACTAATGTCGACCGCAAGACTTAAGAAATTTTCAGAAAATATGAATTGCATTAATAAAATGAAGATAACACTGCTTCGTCACTCTTACTTTTATATGAAAAAGGTTTGCACGAGAAAATATCTACCGTGTTTAAATGTTTATTGTAGCAATCACAAAAACGTCTAAGGAAAGTATATGAATATTAAAGGAGCGAGTACTGAGATGAGAGCAAGAAGAGAGAATGGAAGAAGGAGACGTGTTGCGCCGACCCCAAGTGGTTGGGAATAGGGCATGAAGATGATGACATAGTTACGGTATGTCTCCATGCTACTTTATTAGTGCCCGATATTTTAGTCAGTGCTTCTACTTCTGATTCTGATCAACTTTCCCCAAGGAACCCATAGTCAAATCGCAAAAAAATTTTGGGAGTCTTCATACAAATCGATCAGCCGAGCGGACAAATTAATTAGTATGAAGAGTCCAAAATTTTTTTTGCGATTAGACTATGGGTTCCTTGGGAAAAGTTGATCAGAATCAGGAGCAGAAGCACTGACTAAAATATCGGGCAATAATAAAGTAGCACCTTATATAGGGATTAGGGAAATACAAAATGCCACAATATCGCCACATCACCCTCAATAGGATATCACGAGTCAAAAATACCGCACCATAACAATATTATCTAAAGTATAATGGTTTTAATTTCAAAATATCTGGTATGTTTGACATTAATGCCGCTTCATCAAAAGTAATACGTGCGTAATACTAGCGTAACACTGTAATAATAGCATGTGTAACGTTAACTCAAGTAACGCCAATTCACTCTCGCCTTGATGGTGCACCTACAATGATTTCAACCATAAAATTTTCCACAAAACGAGGTTACGTGTAACTAAAATCACAGATGAGTATAACGTAATATTTAATTATTAGCAGAACGGACATTTTATAAGTGGGAGCGACTGAAACAATATACGTAACACGACACTGTTCAGTATTCGAACAGAATATTTGAATTTGTGTTTAACCGCACGCGTACCAATTCATAAATGCATTTTTCATAAATGCTTCGTCCGGATTTTATATGCGGAATCAATCACGGTTTGGCCCCGAGACTTTTTTAAATATAACATTTGGTTTCGGTCTATTCTCAAGTTGAAAAAAAAAGTTACAAATACTTAAATAATCATCATATCAGCCGAAAGACGTCTTCTGCTAAATAAAAACCTCCTAAAAATTCAGAATAAAAGCTGTCCTAACCAAAAAAGTATCAGTAAGTATCAGTCTGCAGATTAAGGCAAAAAATATATGATATCTCTGTTAATACGCGACAACTGGGAGTCAGAGGGTCGCTGAGTTTATAATCCATTAACTAACTAATTTTAGGACCAGATTTATTTAGTAAGGTGCCAATCTCAGCCCGTCTGGCTGGCTAGCTTCCACCATCTCCTAAGTCTTGCCACCAAGCATCGATAAGATATTCATTTCCCTATTGCGTTGGTGAATCTAGGTAATCCCGCTTCCATATTCGGCATCATCATCACTTACCATCAGGTGAGATGATGCCAAGGGCTAACCTATTGAAAAATAACTTTGTATGCATAGACCATTTTGCAAATTCATCAACATCGTAGAATAAACGTTGTTCAGTTTCACAATTACAAGCCCACCTTAAATTATTACTTCGCTTTGTTACAGCGTAGACCAGACAATTGTCCATTCTGTTTGGTCAAACTTAATTATTACGCTTCGCACTTCTATGGTTATACATTGTTGAAAAAATACGTCTGGAATTCAAGAATTCATTCAAGTGTCTCTCGAATATGACCTATTGTGTTGTCCAAGGCAGTTGCGATATCAAGTGAAGTGGTAACTCATGAATGGAAGGTATTGTCTTTACGTTGAATTGGTGATCTAACTGTTGTTAAACTGTTAAATTTATATTCAGTTATATGTTGTTTTCAGTCTTAAGTGGACAATACTGTAATCAGTATGCGCCAATGTAATTTCTCTGTCTGTCTGACAACAGTAAAATAGATAAAATGCGTGATTTAGTATGAAAGTAACTATTTTTTTTAATGATATTTCATAAATGTAACAAACTCCGTATTGTTTTGTATTCGCGTCATTTGTTCAATTTTTCTGACAAAGAGAGTATCAAACTTGGGAATCACAGATTGCTATAATTTTTTTATATATCATAGAGCAGGGCCCTATAGGTTTTGATTCCCATGCAGTGTTCAAATATGTATACGGCATAAACGGCCGTATCTCTTGATTGCGTTGGCATAGAAGTTTGATTTTTTCACAGCTTCAAGGGATTGCAGGCCTGAGAATTTGATATAGAGTTCACAAGTGTGATTATGATATTATACGTAACCCTCGATGTGCGAGTCCGACTCGCACTTGGCCGGTTTTTTTAGTATAATTTATCACCGTTTATTATCATATGTAATCTATTGTATCTATTTCATCTACTGGGAAGAAACTGAAACAAAGTATTTTATAATTATGTAATTTTATTTAAAATTAAAGTGCCACTAAATTCCAAAAACGGGTACCTCTACAAACTTAGTCATAATAAATAACGCAATCAATTAAACTCAAAATGCATAACAGAGAACCTGAACGGTGATAGCAGGATGAAAGGAAAATCAAATGGTTTGAATTCGATACAATTAATACTTTGACAATTGTATAAACAATTCAGCATGTTAATATCATATATTAAATAATATTATTATTTACAACCTGGTGCAGGTCGCGGGAAGCTGCTGGATGCGAGCCGCACAGGACCGGTCGGTGTGGAAATCCTTGGGGTAGGCCTTTGTGCAGCAGTGGACCTCTTTCGGCTGACGATGAATATTTACAACGACAATGTAAAACTTTGCTTGCTTATTTTTGAGGGTTAATACGAGGTACTATATGTATAAAGAGACATAACATCCTCTATTAACCATGATTAAAAATAAATAATTTTCTATTCTATCAACCTTCTTGCACTCTAAAATAAATATAAAAAATTACGCTGCAAGCTCATGCAAAAGATTTATTTATACGTACAAACACATCCAATTGATATTTAACTCCTTTGCGAACTGGTCAGGTAATAATTGACCACGCTGAATACGTTAAAAACAACCGACTTCAATAGCAACAACTCCGATTTTGCTATGTTTTTGTTGATTTTCTCAAAAACCGCTGAATCGATTTCGATAAAATTTATATGGGACCACCTGTGTAGTATACCTGTATCTGTAAACATATTAATTGCTTAGTAATATTATAAATCACTCAAGGGGGCAGTGTGGGCAAATACACTGTCTCTATCAGGTTAGATAGGAGAAAAAGAGATGCCACGCTTGTTATTTTAGTATGAAAGCAATTAAAAACTTTGTGTTTCAAAGTAATTATTGTGTAACTGGCTAGGTCTTCTTTTTCTTATGTGTCTTTCACTAATGTACTGACAGGGATTGCCTGGTGTTGCACTTAGCATCACCCGCGGTCACGTGTAGGACATTGCGATTTATAAATATGGACATTACAGTATGAAAATGTATGTAAGTTTCAAAAAAGTCATTACTACGGTACATTGATCAGGATTTCAAATTGAGACATCTAGATCTGAGTCACTATCACAGATACCAGATGCAGGTGACAAAAATCTTATTATTTAAAAAAAAACCGGCCAAGTGCGAGTCGGACTCGCGCACCGAGGGTTCCGTATAAATTCATAATCACACGTATAGGTTCGATGAAAAAAAAAATTTTTGAGTTTCAGTCCTAAGTATGGAGAACCCCCAAAATTTATTGTCTTTTTTCTATTTATGTGTGAAAATCTTAATGCAGTTCACAGAATACATCTACTTACCAAGTTTCAACAGTATAGTTCTTATAGTTTCGGAAAAAAGTGGCTGTGACATACGGACGGACAGACAGACAGACATGACGAATCCATAAGGGTTCCGTTTTTTGCCATTTGGCTACGGAACCCTAACAAGTCGCTTGCAACTACTTTTATACTAAATTCGCAATACTTTTACACTTTTCGGTCTTTTTTAGTCTACCTACCCGTTGTATTATTCCTTCTTCTATGCTAGCTTCCTAATACCTACCAAACTTTTAGTTACCACTTGTACACCACCGGGAAGATTTTTATTTTTTTTAGTTCCTACGCGAATCATTAAAGCTTCCCCCAAACAGGCGCGATTTTTGTAGCGCGAATAACGCGCGAATAATTACTTTCAGTACATTTTGTACTGGGACGCTGCCGCGATAAATCGGCGATTTCGCAGCTACAGCCCCCCCTGGCCCCGATGTGGCGGCTTCACCCCCCCTGTGTAGCGGCGATTTTCCTGCGACGCCGCGCTTGCCCCCCGGGCCCCGCTGTTGCCGCTTCACCCCCTCTGTGTGGCTGCGAATATTCTGCGACGCCGCGCTTGCCCCCCGGGCCCCAGGCCCCGCTGTCGCCGCTTCACGTCGCGTCGCTGTCGCGGAATTCTTCGAATTTCCTGCGACGCGACAACGGGGGTGAGTAGCGCCGCGATTCGCGTTCCGCGTTCCGTTTTTGTAACTAGTACGTAATAGCTTTTGTTCAAATAACGATTATTGCGTGCAAGTATTTATTTCATTACCCGACTGCGCCAGAAGGAGAGTTATGTTTTTTACCCGACTGGGCCAAGAGGGTTATGGTTTTTACCCGACTGGGCCAAAAGAAGGATTAAGTATTTTATCCAACTGCGCCAGAAGGAAGGTTATGTTTTTACCCAACTGCGCCAGAAGGAGGGTTATGTATTTAACCCGACTGGGCCAGAGGGAGGGTTATGTTTTTTCCGACTGAGCCAGAACGAGGTTTATGTTTTTAATTTACCCGACTGCGCCAGAAAGAGGGTTATGCTTTTACCCGACTGCGCCAGAAAGTGGCTTATGTTTTTAACCCGACTGGGCCAGAAGGAGGCTTAAGTATTTTATCCGACTGCTCCAGACGGAGGGTTATGTTTTTACCCGACTGAGCCAGGAGGGTCATATTTTTTATCCAATTGCACCAGGAGGGTTATATTTTTACCCGACTGGGCCAGAAGGAGGGTTATGTTTTCTACCCGACTGGGCCAGAAGGAGGCTTAAGTATTTTATCCGACTGCGCCAGAAGGGGGGTTATGTTTTTTACCTGACTGCGCCAGAAGGAGGTTTATGTTTTACCCGACTGCGCCAGAAAGAGGGTTATGTTTTTACCCGACTCCACCAGAAGGTGGGTTATGTTTTTACCCGACTGGGCCAAAAGGAGTGTTAAGTATTTTATCCGACTGCGCCAGAAAGAGGGTAATGATTTTACCCAACTTCGCCAGAAGGAAGGTTATGTTTTTTTACCCGACTGGGCCAGAAGGAGGCTTAAGTATTTTATCTGACTGCGCCAGAAGGAGGGTAATGTTTTTACCCAACTGCACCAGAAGGAAGGTTATGTTTTTACCCGACTAAGCCAGAAGGAGGGTTATGTTTTTACCCAACTGCGCCAGGAGGGTTATGTTTTTATCCGACTGCGCCAGAAGGAGGGTAATGTTTTTTACCCGACTGGGCCAGAAGGAGGGTTAAGTATTTTATCCGACTGCGCCAGAAGGGTGTTATGTTTTTTACCTGACTGCGCCAGAAGGAGGTTTATGTTTTTAATTTACCCGACTGCGCCAGAAGGAGGGTTATGCTTTTACCCGACTGCGCCAGAAAGTGGCTTATGTTTTTAACCCGACTGGGCCAGAAGGAGGCTTAAGTATTTTATCCGACTGCTCCAGACGGAGGGTTATGTTTTTACCCGACTGAGCCAGGAGGGTTATATTTTTTATCCAATTGCACCAGGAGGGTTATATTTTTACCCGACTGGGCCAGAAGGAGGGTTATGTTTTCTACCCGACTGGGCCAGAAGGAGGGTTAAGTATTTTATCGGACTGTGCCAGATGGGGAGTTATGTTTTTTACCTGACTGCGCCAGAAGGAGGTTTATGTTTTACCCGACTGCGCCAGAAAGAGGGTTATGTTTTTACCCGACTCCACCAGAAGGTGGGTTATGTTTTTACCCGACTGGGCCAAAAGGAGTGTTAAGTATTTTATCCGACTGCGCCAGAAAGAGGGTAATGATTTTACCCAACTTCGCCAGAAGGAAGGTTATGTTTTTTTACCCGACTGGGCCAGAAGGAGGCTTAAGTATTTTATCTGACTGCGCCAGAAGGAGGGTAATGTTTTTACCCAACTGCACCAGAAGGAAGGTTATGTTTTTTACCCGACTAAGCCAGAAGGAGGGTTATGTTTTTACCCAACTGCGCCAGGAGGGTTATGTTTTTATCCGACTGCGCCAGAAGGAGGGTAATGTTTTTTACCCGACTGGGCCAGAAGGAGGGTTAAGTATTTTATCCGACTGCGCCAGAAAATGGGTTATGCTTTTTACTCAACTGGACCAGAAGGAGGGTTATGTTTTTTAACCGACTGCGTCAGAAGGAGGGTTATATTTCTACCCGATTGGGCCAGAAGGAAGGTTATGTTTTTACCCGACTGCGCCAAAAGGTGGGTTATGCTTTTACCCGACTGGTCCAGAGGCAGGGTTTTGTTTTTAACCCGACTGGGCCCGAGAGAGGGTTATGTTTTTACCCGACTGCACCAGAAAGTAGGTTATGTTTTTCACCCGACTGGACCAGAAGGAGGGTTAGGTTTTTATCCGACTGCGCCAGAACGAGGGTTATGTTTTTACCCGACCACGACAGAAGGAGAGTTATGTTTTTACCCGACTGCGCCAGAAGGTGGGTTATGTTTTTACCCGACTGCGCCAGAAGGTGGGTTATGTTTTTACCCGACTGGTCCAGAAGGAGGGTTAAGTATTTTATCCGACTGCGCCAGAAAGTGGGTTATGTTTTTTACTCAACTGGATCAGAAGGAGGGTTATGTTTTTAACCGACTGCGCCAGAAGGAGGGTTATGTTTTTACCCGACTACGACAGAAGGAGGGTTATATTTTACCCGGCTGTGCCAAAAGGTGGGTTATGTTTTTACCCGACTGCACCAGTTTACACACTTAATAGACAATTTACATTTTCATGTGCCAGTTTCCTAGCTAGTAAGATTGTTTATCTGATAGTAGCTTTTGCCCGCGTCTCCACCCGTTCTAGGCAGAACAGAATCGGTAGGTCTGGGGCCACCCAAAGACCCTTTTTTGAATGCAAGAAAGAAGTTTCTTTTTTCATTACTTAAAAGCATTTATTATTATTCTTGTTTATCCTTGTATATTTATTTTATCTTTGTTATAATATAACCTGTTCCAAGTTCAGGACGACAATTAAAACTTACAGAACCTTTTGAATCGTATATGCATTTATTATTCTACACTCTGTAATGCAATATTTAGAGATATTGATATTGAGGAAACAGAAACACATAAACGTCTCTTATTACCTTTGTGAGGAGTAAAAATAAATAGTTTCCAAGTCCATTATCGATACTGACTGTTAATCAGTTACGTTACGTTATTGGAATATCTGTTACCGACCCACCTCTACGTGTCACAGAAATATCGCACAATTTTCGCGCGACACCTTGTCGCGTCGCCGAATATTGCAACACGTGTAGCGCGATATTCGCGCGACACATGTAGCGTCGCCGCTTGTCGCGCGAAATTCGCGCTAATTTCGCGCGACGTGTCGCGACGCAGTGTCGCATAAGTATCGCCACTTGTAGCGCGAGATTCGCGCGATATTCCCGCGACGTGTAGCGGCTTTTTGCGACGCGACGTCGCAGCTTCACCTGCGAGTTTCGCGCGAATTTCGCGCCACAAAAAACGCGCCTGTTTGGGGGAGGCTTAATACTCCACACTTCTCATCCTAGACATACGCTTATCCCATGAAATAAGGGCTTTTTATTCTCTCTTACGCGAATAGCCTTACGTTTCTTGTCCGACTTATGTAATATTAGGTCCTTACCTATTAAATTGGCGTTTCAGTTTTGAAAGCTCAACAGAATAATATTACCCCAAAAATGAATTTACTTCCATTAAATTATATATCATTTTCTAGCTACATTCAAGGTCTTTCATGAATTAGTGATGTCATGTCTCTTATGTAAAAACTGACTGAGTAGGCTTCTATTAAATACTGTATTGGAGTTTTCTTAGAGGTCAATTGGGTCAATTCTTTCTACCAAAAAAAAATCGAAATTATCTGAAAATCATGAAATATTATGCGCAATATGTTCAAAAATACATATGGTAACGAATAACACGCTGGGATAAGTGTAGCCTTCAAAAATAAAATAAAAGTATTTTTTTAACGAAAAAATGGCGATTTTCAGTGACGAAAAAATCCATTTTCACAGTTTCCACACCACTGTGCTCTCAAAATATTCAGACAACGTGCATTTAGCAAGCATTATTTTATTTCTAAATGTCCAATGGTACTTTGAAAATAATTAGTTGTTTTAAAACCTTAATTATTTTATATTAATTTTGTCTTTGAACTTTTTTAACTAAACGTCAATTTCATAGGTAAGCACCTAATATTATAACTATCAGAACTCAGTGGTTTGCTTCAAAGAGTTTATAAACTATGGATCAAAGCTTTCGATAACAAAGATATTTTTAGTGAGACCATTTAAATATTTATAATGGTACCCTTTTTGGAGTAAATCATACGTGTTCTTGTATGTTTCTTCGAATGAGAGGCTTGAAAGAATTTTTTTTTTCTTTTCTTTAATAGAACGAACATTTATTCTAATTAATAATAATTATAATTTTTATGTTGTACGACTTTCCAGAAATCACAAAAATATTTTTTAAACTCCCCATACAAAGATGGTAAATACTTCTAATACAATTTTTCTGACAAAAACAACGAAACTGATGTACATTAGCCTACATTGGACAGTAAAGTAAAATAATTTCGTATTTTACATTTCATTGGGGACTAACTAAACACCTTTATACTAGTTTATTCTGGAAAATAGATGCTTTGAGAGGGCACAAAATATCAGAACCTGATTCGTTGTCTTGGGATAATTTTCTAAGCAATTTAAAATTTTCTTTGTTTTATTAAAAATAAATTACTTATGTTGCCGATGTCGGTACCGCTAGCATTTTTTTCGAAGCAAGATTTGACATATGGAAGGAACTCTGATAACATGAATCGTTTTCACGTAAAATACTGAAAAAGTCTTTCGACTGGCTATTAATTCATTTCAGTTTATAAACAAAATTTTGACGGTACTCTGATTATAAGAACAAAAATTTTTTTTTTAGTCTGCCAGTTACTTTCTTAAAAATTAAAAGACTAGGTTGTCTTGAGCTCCAGGACTCCCTTCTCCTTCTTATCGTGTAGCATATTTAACAAGATTTAGCGACAAAAACATCACCCTCGTGCTGTCGTGCTCCATATTCTACAAAATAACACTATTTTCTTTCCATACCAGGTTAACACCATAAAAAACCTTTCCATAATACTGATAAAAAAAAACTGTTAACAGTGATCTAATTCAGTAGGTAAGCTTCCTCGTAGCGTTATATTTAAAATTCATGAGTTTTTTGTTATAATTTCCGTACCCTACAGACCAACTTAAAAATTTAAGACTCCCGGACTTTTTCATACGGACACCTATGTATTAATATTAATCAATATTTCTTTACATATTGAGGGACTTTTTTGGCTATGATAAAAACGCAGTGTCTCAAATAGCCTTGACCACCAGACTTCCATAATTTAAATACGTTTATACGAAATATTGGCTGATACCGACGCCTGATACCTTTTGGGCTCGACGTTTTTTCTCGCTTCTCAAACATTTCACGAAACGTTGAGTGTACAAGTTCCGCGTGGTAGGAACTTTGTACTAGGTAGAAAAAATATGACGATTTAAAAGTATGTGCAAAACGTCTACTTAAATAAAAAGCGGCCAAGTGCGAGTCGGACTCGCCCATGAAGGGTTCCGTAGCAGCAAGTAACATAATATAAAAGTTTTTGTAGTTCGTTGTAACTTGAATGAAAGGTAAATTGCGGTTTATATACGATTTATGACGTATTAAAAAAACTACTTACTAGATATCGTTAAAACCAATTTTCGGTGGAAGTTTGCATGGTAATGTACATCATATATTTTTTTTAGTTTTATCATTCTCTTATTTTAGAAGTTACGGGGGGGGGGGGACACACATTTTACAACTTTGGAAGTGTCTCTCGCACAAACTATTCAGTTTAGAAGAAAATGATATTAGAAACCTCAATATCATTATTGAAGATCTATCCATAGATACCCCACACGTATGGGTTTGAAGAAAAAAAAATTTTTGAGTTTCAGTTCTAAGTATGGGGGAGCCCCCAAATTTTTTTTTTTTTTCTATTTTTGTGTGAAAATCTTAATGCGGTTCACAAAATACATCTACCTATATACTTACCAAGTTTCAACAGTATAGTTCTTATAGTTTCGGAAAAAAGTGGCTGTGACATACGGACAGACAGACAGACAGACAGACAGACATGACGAATCAATAAGGATTCAGTTTTTTGCCATTTGGCTACGGAACCCTAAAAACATTTTGATTTTTATTTTTGATTATCGCATGGAAGTAAGAGTACTTCACGAAAATTATTTATTCTACTTTTATCTATTACTTGCCTTTATAGTTTAATTTTTTGAATTTTGGTTATAGAAACGTTGTTATAACCAAAATTTGTTTAATATTGTACATTTTTGATAAAGCGTAACTCATATGACTAACAGTCATGAACTCTATTAGAGGAGTATGTTCTGAAAGGAATTATTGAAGGCTACTTTAAGGCGCGAAGTACACTCAATCTGAGCAGGTTGATGCATGACAATATAATATCAACCGTAACGTCCTACTCATTTTAAGTTCAGATCAGTGTGGGTACCATCACGGCGGTTACGTCAAGGTCGAACGCAAAATTCTCGAGATTTCGATGTTTTTATTACTTTTCTTGGCTTTCAAATAAGTTAAAAAAAATCCGTTCAAGATAAATTGAAGGTATTAAAATGGCCGATTTTTGTGTGTTGGTTTCAACATAAACAAATATTGTGTTTCCGAGAGAATTTGCAATTAATGCAAAATACAGGGTCTACAGGATATTTTTTTTTTCATCAAAGTTTTTGTGATTTTTATGATTCTGTTCAAGACAATTTGTTTTTCATTGTTTGAAGTAGGTTATATATTTTTTCCATGGTGATAGCTTTAACCATTATTTCAAGAATTTGAATTGAATATTGCGATTTGGCTAACTCATATGACTAACAATCGCTGACTATGAATCGCTAGACTTAAGTGGCAGTGGGCAGGGCACATAGCTCGTAGAACAGATGGCCGTTGGGGCAGTAGAGTTCTCGAATGGCGACCGCGCACCGGAAGGCGCAGTGTGGGCAGGCCCCCGACTCGGTGGACCGACGACCTGGTAAAGGTTGCAGGAAGCCGCTGGATGCGAGCCGCACAGGACCGGTCGGTGTGGAAATCCTTGGGGGAGGCCTTTGTCCAGCAGTGGACGTCTTTCGGCTGATAGATAGATAGATTTTAATCGAAGTAATGTGGTCGGCATTCGTTGGCCAGTCACTGACTGGATATTTGCATAGAAACACACACACACTAATTGAACTCAAAATTTTCTATTTTTAATTTGATGTTTTACATAATATTTTCAATAGTCATTGTTTTCTAACTGGTACCTGCTGGTACAAAGTTCCGACCACGTGGAACTTGTACACTCAACGTTTCGGAAAGTGTTAGCGAAGCGAGAACAATCTCGGCAAGGTAGATCATACTCTACACATGGTAACCACGTCCGGATTGGTGGAGGTTATAGTTGTAGTAGGATGGGGTAGAACATTAATTTCCAATCCCGAATTTCCTATCTTATAGTTGGAAAAGGGCCCAAGATACTATCAATAAATATTAAAAAACTGAATATATGAAGAACCCATTAATCCCATATCCAATATCCCATTAATCCGGACTGGGCCCCCATGTGTGAAATATGGTTGGCGTTCTTGAGCTGTGGAAACCCTTGCCCCACCAGAAGGGACGGTGTGGGTTGTTAACGAAACACTTTTTGCACAGGACGCTTGAATAACCAAGGGTGGCGCTGAGTGTACTCAATACCCGTAACTCAGTTACCTTTACCTCATAACGCCGACCTGCTAATCAAAGACTCGCTTCCCCATGTTTTCCATCCTGAATTCATTAACCTTTGGCCATCACAAAAATAGCGTTACGCGTGCATTGCAACCGCGTGTAAACAGGGCGCTGGGTTGAAGACCCCTGACGGGTGGGTTTTATGCACTACCTTGAAAAGGTATATTTATGAATGAATTGTGTTGCTTTAAGGGTTCAGCTTACATGACAGTTACATATAAGCTAACATTGCTAGTTTGGTTTTAGTATGCAACGGTTGTAACAAGAGATAAAGCTATTGCCTACTTTTCGTTGTTAGAAATATCGAAATTAGTATTGCAACTTCTGTTTGAAGTGTGAACTGACCTTTAACCTATTTATAGTAAATAAATAAATAAATAGCCGAATCCTGAAAACGAACACTTTCGCGAGCTGCTTGTAGCTCGCGCACCCCGCCCCTTCGTTTAGGGTCATTAGTTTCCAGACATCTAGCCAGAAGAAGAAACTAACTGTACATGCTTACTTCTTTATTAATGATTTAAAGTATGAATTTAAAAAACTACTTGGCCTTAGCCCCACAATTTCCACCAATCCGGACTTGGCCCCCGTGTGTGGAGGATTTCGTAGCGGGATGTCTACTGTCGCACTTAGTATGGCCTAACTTTCCTGAGGTATAGGAAGTAACAAGTGCCCTTGCAATAGGGACGATATGGATTGTTAACAATTTATCGTAAAATAAGTCTTCATCTTTCTACGCAAGGAAAGCTAGGTAGGCTGTAATATTCGATTTTCTTCAGAAAATACCACCTTCCGCTGACCTTTTCAGGTTTATATTGTCTATATTGGGTTCAACCACCTTTCCGGGTTCAAAAGGCAGTCATAAATCAAATGTTTTTCTTACCACCTTTTACCACAATCTCGCACAATAGGCACAGGTTATTTATGAGACTATATCGGTTTTTTATAAATAAAATTTGTGTATGTAGGTGCGCAACGTTAAAGGTATAATTATAATTTCCACTAGAGCAAACATTTTAGTGATGGGTCAGTTTTAGGTCTGGGCATTTTTTTTGTGGTGGTAAACAGAAATCTGGACATATTATTATTACATTAATATACTTTTCATAATTTATGAATACAGGATGTTAAAAAGTGCGTTTGAAATTTTAAGAGGTTACTCAGAATCAAGTATAGAACCCAGGAAAAATATTGAAAAAATCCGCTCTTCAAATTTTTTTTTCAGATCATACTAAATCTGAATAGTGAATCAAGAATTTGTATGAAAACCTGAAAAAAAATTTGAACAGCGGATTTTTTCAATATTTTTTTCCTGTATTCTATATTTGATTCTGAGTAACCCCTTAAAATTTCATACGCACTTTTTTTTTTTTTTTTTTTTTTTTTTATATTTAAATTAAAACATATTATATTTTTAAGCAGGCGAGTTTTGACCAGCCTACCTAGTCTGTACCTCAGGATAAGAAATAAATTGCTTAGTTTTTTTTCTAACTTAATGGTTTAAACGAAAGCCTAAATAGATAAATTAATAACTGTTTATTTTCAGATTTAAATTCCACAGGTTTCTGGATGGGACAACCCATTCGGACCGCAATCATCTTCAGGGTGCCGTTGCCGTTGCCTAAGGAGACATGGTATATGAGAAAGAATTCTTCTGGTTTTTTGACAGATTTTTCATTGTTTATTTTTATGTTCTAGATCTAGATAGTTCATATTTGAAAGATTTGTATAATGTATATTGTTTTGTGTAGAAATTTGGAAATCCATGACCAACCAATAGGATAAGTGTGCTTATTTATTCTATTGAAGTTTTCGAAGAAAGAATAGGGATCTTTTCCCTCCCAACTCACAGGCCGGTCAAGTTTTCTTTTAAAATTAAGTATAATATTTTTCTAACCCGATTATCTATTACTATTATGACACTTGATTATTACCAATGCCATTAAATATTCATGGTTCGTCCGAAATAAATGGTATGTTTTATTTTCCAAAATATCTATTAAATACAAGCAAAACTTCAACTTCAAAAGGACAGAATTCCAACAATACATGTTGAGGTCTGAATAAAAAATACTGCGCAAAAGAGACAGTAAGAGACTAAGAGACACGTGTATCCGCGAAGCTCGTGCCCGCCATACATCATGGTTTACGTTCCTATAAGCTTCAGAAATAATCATAGATATGTGAAACTCTTCGATATTCCCTCTGAAATCCATAAATAGATATTCTATCTACTTGTTCAGCCCAAGGTATCATTTCTACCCAAATGTAAGTGATGTTAGAGATGAAGACGAAAATGGCTTTTTTTTATTTTTTATTTTTTATTGTGTGAGATGGTTCGTTTTAGGGTTCCGTAGCCAACAAGGAACCCTTATAGTTTCTCCATGTCTGTCTGTCTGTCTGTCCGCGGCTTAGCTCAGACACTGTTAGTGCTAGAAAGCTGTAATTTGGCACGAATATGCATATTAATCACGCCGACAAAGTGGTAAAATAAAATCTTGAAAAGGTACCTACCCTACCCGTGAAATGGGGATGTTTTTTTTTCTCGACCATCCCATGGTTTGGTGTGTCGTTGGATAGGTCTTTCAAAAATATTGTGAGTTTACGAAAACCATTTTTCGATTCAGGGATCCTTTTTCGAATATTAAGCCTTAAAGTGCAAATTTTCAAGTTAACGAGTAGTAGGCAATTTTGTATGACGAGAAGTTTTTCCCCTTGAAGCAGTGTCTGTCGAAGTATAACTACTACGGAACCCTACACTGCACGTGGCCCTGCACTTGACCGTTTTTTTGTAAAAGTATCTTAATACTTCTATAAACTATAATTAATTGTAAATTTAATTAAGTGTATGATGGATGATACAAGGTGTTACAAACACGTATACCAGTAAAGTTTAACAACTTTTTAAAGATTCACAAAATATGATGAAATCTCAAAAAAAAAATGTCTTACCACAAGGAAATTGGCCACCCTAAAATTGGCTCCACTGTTGACTTTTTATTTTTGTGATTTCAGAAAAGTTCAAGTGCAATTTTTCAGATAGAAGCCCATCTACATGAAGCTTACTACATCTTCTTGTTACACCCGCAGCTCTCTGGAAATGTTCCCAACTTTACATTGTAGATATTACTCGTTTAGGCAGGTATAAATAGGGTGAGTTTAAATTAGTTCTTGATACGAAAGGCTATGCATGTGCTCATGAAAACAAACAACTTTCCCTAAGGAACCCATAGCCAAATCGCAAAAAAAATGTTGGTCTCTTCATACAAATCGATCAGCCGAGCGGCCAAATTAGTATGAAGAGTCAAAAATTTTTTTTGCGATTTGATTATGGATTATTTAGGGAAAGTTGTTTGTTATCATGAGCACATTCATAGCCTTTGGTATCAAGAACTAATTTAAAGTCACCCTGTACAAAATCGTAAATAATTTCACTACTCATTTGAAATATGCCAAGCCATTCATTTCAAATATCTGTTTAAACCGGCATCGGCATCATTTGCTAACAAAATTTACAAATTATTAACACGCATTTAAACATAGGTACGTATTTGGGCCATTAATTATGACAGTTGTAAATATCTTTTTCTTCTTTCATCCATAGTTCTAAATTCCTCACGCTGCATAAGTCCATGGTTGAGCGTAGGCTTCCCCCCTCCTTCAAGACACGCCACTCATATCAAAGGTTTTTACTACTTAATCGTATGTATCATTTCTACCCAAATGTAAGTGATGTTAGAGATGAAGACGAAAATGGCTTTTTTTTATTTTTTATTTTTTATTGTGTGAGATGGTTCGTTTTAGGGTTCCGTAGCCAACAAGGAACCCTTATAGTTTCTCCATGTCTGTCTGTCTGTCTGTCCGCGGCTTAGCTCAGACACTGTTAGTGCTAGAAAGCTGTAATTTGGCACGAATATGCATATTAATCACGCCGACAAAGTGGTAAAATAAAATCTTGAAAAGGTACCTACCCTACCCGTGAAATGGGGATGTTTTTTTTTCTCGACCATCCCATGGTTTGGTGTGTCGTTGGATAGGTCTTTCAAAAATATTGTGAGTTTACGAAAACCATTTTTCGATTCAGGGATCCTTTTTCGAATATTAAGCCTTAAAGTGCAAATTTTCAAGTTAACGAGTAGTAGGCAATTTTGTATGACGAGAAGTTTTTCCCCTTGAAGCAGTGTCTGTCGAAGTATAACTACTACGGAACCCTACACTGCACGTGGCCCTGCACTTGACCGTTTTTTTGTAAAAGTATCTTAATACTTCTATAAACTATAATTAATTGTAAATTTAATTAAGTGTATGATGGATGATACAAGGTGTTACAAACACGTATACCAGTAAAGTTTAACAACTTTTTAAAGATTCACAAAATATGATGAAATCTCAAAAAAAAAATGTCTTACCACAAGGAAATTGGCCACCCTAAAATTGGCTCCACTGTTGACTTTTTATTTTTGTGATTTCAGAAAAGTTCAAGTGCAATTTTTCAGATAGAAGCCCATCTACATGAAGCTTACTACATCTTCTTGTTACACCCGCAGCTCTCTGGAAATGTTCCCAACTTTACATTGTAGATATTACTCGTTTAGGCAGGTATAAATAGGGTGAGTTTAAATTAGTTCTTGATACGAAAGGCTATGCATGTGCTCATGAAAACAAACAACTTTCCCTAAGGAACCCATAGCCAAATCGCAAAAAAAATGTTGGTCTCTTCATACAAATCGATCAGCCGAGCGGCCAAATTAGTATGAAGAGTCAAAAATTTTTTTTGCGATTTGATTATGGATTATTTAGGGAAAGTTGTTTGTTATCATGAGCACATTCATAGCCTTTGGTATCAAGAACTAATTTAAAGTCACCCTGTACAAAATCGTAAATAATTTCACTACTCATTTGAAATATGCCAAGCCATTCATTTCAAATATCTGTTTAAACCGGCATCGGCATCATTTGCTAACAAAATTTACAAATTATTAACACGCATTTAAACATAGGTACGTATTTGGGCCATTAATTATGACAGTTGTAAATATCTTTTTCTTCTTTCATCCATAGTTCTAAATTCCTCACGCTGCATAAGTCCATGGTTGAGCGTAGGCTTCCCCCCTCCTTCAAGACACGCCACTCATATCAAAGGTTTTTACTACTTAAAGTAGCGACACTCACCTTTCTCGGCGACTATGTCGTAGGTATATCCCAAGGAAGGGATTCGAAGGGATTCTTTCAGTCACCTTGTGAGGAAAGAGCTGCTGCTGTCTTTGTCGTGGTATGTTATTATTTAAGTTACAAATAAAAGAAGGAAATTTCTTAATAAATACGAAGTAAGTCTTATTGTCATAAAAAGAATCGGACATAAACCTACACGGACTGAAACCGAACTTTCCAGCTATCGAAATGTCGTCTTTGCAAATGACATTGATTTCTCGGTACAGTCAACAGCTGTACCGATTTGCTTTGCTGTACCGATATGCTGTATTTTAATTATATGACAATTTTTAATATTTGTCGTAGCATAACCGTGTCTTCAGTATATCTTTGCCGCGAAGATTGGCTATATTAGATACCTATCTTCAGGAGCACCAGCGCTACCAAGTCGACTAGAACTCGAAGTGACAGTCATGATCGAAATCGGTCGGATGATTCAAGCATTCATTCA
Source organism: Coleophora deauratella (assembly GCA_958295455.1). Taxonomy (NCBI): domain Eukaryota; kingdom Metazoa; phylum Arthropoda; class Insecta; order Lepidoptera; family Coleophoridae; genus Coleophora; species Coleophora deauratella. The sequence continues at coordinate 10,767,838 of OY282409.1, forward strand.
TAAATATGGACATTGGACATCATCTTCAAAACATTGAAATATTGTATTTTGGGGAATTTTGACGCTAGCAATGAACGATCCAAATCAAAAAACTATTTATAACTTTTATATAACTTTACTTTTTTACTTTGAAATTAAATTGTTAATTATGAACCACCCGACTGAACAAGAAAATAAGAGGCGGTGTCTTATAGTAAAGAAAATTTTGCAAAAAATTACTATATTGCATACATACAAATTAAATCAGCTGATAATTATTTTGTAGGAAATTTAAAAATTACAATTATAATATCGCAGCTTATTATAAGGAATGAATTATTCTTTAGTTCAGATTACTGACTGTACTTCTACGTTACCAACCACACCTGTTTGCAGTCCATGGTACCCGGAGCGCCGACTGTCGGCCACGCCATCGCCATCCGCGTCGTCGGCAGGTGTCGGCCAGGGTAACGACCGCCTAACTGCAGGGCGAGTGGAAACCCCCCGGTCACTCAGTTTAATTTAAACCTACTCGTGCTTGTGCAGTTGGTACAGTCAGCTTAGTATGAAATCAATAGCTATAATTCAGACATTCTTTTTTTACAAAGTATAGGATAATTTTATCCTGAAATCTCATGTCCGTGTTCGCGAGCTTCTTGCGGCTTTACTTGAATGGAAACGCGATCAAAAATATTTCAATAGTCAGTAGATAAAATTATCTGCATCTAATGTGGTCACTAATATAATTATTAAATCGTTATACGATTAATTAATGAATTACGAAATATTTTTTATTGTTAGTCCATTTGTTCAGTTTCTTATAAGTACTGTAATTCTTACAGTCAAATATCTACGTTAATAGCATTTGATGTCTTCCGGCATGGAAACAAGAATATCAGTTCTCCATTGCGTTGGGGAATCTTGTTAATCCCACTTCCATATTTCGGCACCATCATCACTTGCTATCTTGTGAGATGATAGCTAGGGCTGACCAATTGTAGATTTAAAAAACCAGTTCACATTTTCCGCCTGATATTATGGTAGATACCACTTGTATATCTCAATTTTATTCACTAATATGATCTTGAAACATACAGCAATCGCTAGCATACGTTCTAAAATTCATCAATGTCATCCACAAATAATATATTATGGAAACTAATCCCGCTTAGTTAATTATGGTGTCACATACATAATCTAATTTTGGCTCGAACAAGACTTTGGAAATGACAGGTGGTCAGATATTTTTGGAACTGAGTTTACTTTGTAATATTGTGGGGGCGATCGTGGCCGGCGTCTGGCAAGTTTGGGTTCGATCCCTGTTTAGAAACGCTTTGTTTCAGCTATTAGTGGTTCTTATATTTGCTTTAGGTTCCCTCCTTTATTAAATTTGTGGGGAAGGTTTAAAAGTTTTGTTTGCTGAAGAGTTAAGGGCTAGGCACTTCCGAGATATGGAGATGAACAAATAAGTGTCTGTCTTGTGTGTTTGGCAAAGATAATATTCTTTTTCAGTCGTTTTTTTCAATGAAAACAAAGAATTCTAATAATACTTCTGGTCTGTGAGATATAAAGGTGAAGGTCTGAAAATATTCAAAGGTGTATCGTCTTCTATTACCACTCAAAGATAGTGTCAATCCTTTTGTAGATCCCTTTGTAGATTTCCTTAATATTATTATGTCATTTTTTGTTTTTGTTTCCCCGAATAACTCACGACACTTTATGATAAACTGCGTTGTTTGCGTATCATATCATCATCAGCCAAAATACGTCTACTGCTGCATAAAGGCCTCCTCCAGGGATTTCCACGCCGACCGGACTTGCGCTGCCCGCATCCAGCGACTTTCAACCCCATGCTATTAAAAAGCTCTATTTCCATGAATGACAACGATGAACACGTTATAAACAACCAACTTCAATCGAAACAACAACAATTTTGCTATGTTTTTTTTTGCTTTTATAGATTTGTCAAAAAGGGGTAAATCGATTTCAATAAAATTTATATGAGACTACCTGGAAGGTTTAGGCTTAGGCTTTTAAACGAAAAAAAGAATTTTCGCAATCGGTTCAGGCGTCTTCGATTAATCTGGCAACATACATAAAAAATAAAAAGATTCCAACGAATTGAGAACCTCCTCCTTTTTTGAAGTCGGTACCATAATTAATAAGCCTGATGGTATAATAGGATGTTTTTATGTCAAAATGGTCATTACTATCTATGATGCAAAACTTGGACACAACTCGAGATTTTCTATTCTCAGAACGAACAACGAAATATTCCCTAATGACGAATGCACTATTTTTCTTTTGTTTAGGCAAAGCTGACGTATGAGGCAACGACCTACACCCACAACACAACGTCAGTACGATACTAAATAGTTATAGCCATAGACGTCTACTTATAGACCTGCCCATGTGAACACTTTTAATTTTAACATATTAGCTCTAATTATAAAGCGACATAAAAAAAAATTTACTAATCCGGACAGTACACGAATAAATGGAAAACCAGTGAACCAAATTCCATCAAACAACCACCGTAATTGTTCTTATATTTTATTCATCTCTTTACATCAATCAGAAAACTAGGTGTAATAGTTGTGGGCCCCACCAGCGTGAAGCAGCTTGTCCCTATGATACAGGTCTTTGTATATACATCTATAGTACTACCATAGCACGGAAACAATGCTATTTCTCGCGCCCAATTCAACAAAACTGTTATCGTCTCTTTCCTTTGCTTCGTGTTAAAGAGAGAAGGTTGCTTTATCGTTTCGAGAAGTCTGTCATACTAACATCAAAAGGTGATAAATGACGCTCTGTTAGCTATTTTTACCAGCCTGCAAAAGTAGGCATGTGCTGTGAGGTGGGAAATGACGTCATTACTGCACACGATACTGTTTCCTGCGCAGTCAATGATCGCACTAAATTGTTATCCAATAAAATAATGATAAGGTGTAATAAAATCAGCTGAAACTAAATTGGGGTTCTACGCAGGAAACTGAAAATCTTTCCCCAAACAACCAGTCTTCTTATTAGTCCGTTCACTCTTGGCAAAGTGGTTGTGGTCATCATGTCGTAGCTTTAGTGGCCCGTCGGACAACACTTCGCCATTCCACTCGCACTCTTCTGGGGAATTCATTTAGGGAACCTCCCCGCGGACTTGATCTGATCTATCCATCACGTGGAGGACCTGCCCCGTGCTCTGGTGCCTTCGACTTGGCACTTAGCCTCCTCAGTCTTGAAGCATGGTTTCGTTTGTAACACTGAAATAAATTACTTTGACGTACTAAGGTTTATCCTCTATGTACTTAACACTTTTTTGTATCTAGTTCCAATGCATTGCAATATTTTTTATTTAAAAGATCGCCAGGGAAAGCCCCACGTAAAATGTCCCCTATAGGGGACGTGAGGACTGAGGAGGTTAACAACCAAGAAACCAATAGTCACGTCAAGCCGTTACGTTAGGCACGTTAAGCCGGTTGCTATCGCTAGATGGCAGTCGGAGGCCTTATAGGCGGCTTAAAAAGCTCTAACACTGGAGTTGGCCACTAGCCCCACAACCTCCACCAATCCAGACCTGGCCCCCATGTGTGGAGTATGACCTAACCTTCCCGATGTATGGGAAGAGAGCCGTTCCCCTGCAGTGGAGAAGTTATGGGTTGTTAACATGTATTTCTACGTAATTAAATCAAACTTCCTACACTTTAAAGTAAATCTCGTACAGATAGAGATGGGTTTTTGCCCGGGCAGTTTTGAGTAAATGCCCAATAAACGTCCATTTACGCCCAATAAATGCCCAATTTGTATGGGGTAAATGGACATTTATTGGGCATTTATTCAAAATGCCCAAAAATGCCCGGGCAAAAACCCATCTCTACGTACAGAGTATAACCAGTACCATAAATCTCATACAGAGTATTAAGATATTAAATTACAAGTTGTGACGCCCGGTAGGCCACACCATCAAAATAGAACCCTCTCGTAAACTTTATGATGTAAAGCTCCCCATTTCTTCGCCACCTACACGCGACACATGCCTGAATTCCATTGCAGCTTCTTATCGAGTTTCCACTGAAGTTATTGAGCTGTAAATGTCAATAGATGGAGTGAAATAAATTTAAATGTACGTGAATAGTTCAGTGCAGCTTTTATTTAAGTATTTCGTTTATCAGAAAAAAGCTGTATATAAGGTCCTTATTAAATAACTAAAAAAAAAATTAACCACGGCACAGTATTTTAGAAGAACCCTATATAGAGTTTTTATCAAAAAAATTAGTTACTTATACAGGGTGTAACAAAATTGGTGTAGGACCCGTTAACTGGAGATTCCACTCATCGTACTGAACAAGTTTTGTTCTACGACTTTGCTCAAATCGCAAAATTTTTTTGGACATTTCATACAAATTGATCATTTTGCTTTGCCATTTTTGTATAGAGAGTCCAACAATTTTTTTGCGATTTGAGCAAAGTCGTAAAACAAAACTTGTTCAGTACGATGAGTGGAATCCCCAGTTAACGGGTCCTACACCAATTTTGTTACACCTGTATGTAAGTACTAACAGGTGCCCGGTGCGTCGGTTCATGAAACGTTCAGTTTCATTCCCTAGTTTAAAATTATGTATAATCCAGGCAGCATTTATGTAGGTTTTACTGAGATGATAATAATAAGGTTAGCAAAATCAGCTGTAACTATAGATCAACAATTTCATTTAGCGTCTTATAAAATCTAATTTTAACATTTAGATATTAAAAATAGTTCTAATTCTGGTGTCTGAATATTATATCAAAAAGTGGTTTATAATGTTACTTCGTTTTTAGGGTTCCGTAGCCAAATAGCAAAAAACGGAACCCTTATGGATTCGTCATGTCTGTCTGTCTGTCTGTCTGTCTGTCTGTCTGTCCGTATGTCACAGCCACTTTTTTTCCGAAACTATAAGAACTATACTGTTGAAACTTGGTAAGTAGATGTATTCTGTGAACCGCATTAAGATTTTCACACAAAAATAGAAAAAAAACAATAAATTTTGGGGGCTCCCCATACTTACAACTGAAGCTCAAAAAAATGTTTTTCATCAAACCCATACGTGTGGGGTATCTATGGATAGGTCTTCAAAAATTATATTGAGGTTTCTAATATCATTTTCTTCTAAACTGAATAGTTTGCGCGAGAGACACTTCCAAAGTGGTAAAATATGTGTCCCCCCCCCCCGTAACTTCTAAAATAAGAGAATGATATAACTAAAAAAAATATATGATGTACATTACCATGCAACCTTCCACCGAAAATTGGTTTGAACGATATCTAGTAAGTAGTTTTTTTTTTAATATTTCATAAATCGTAAACCGCAATTTACCTTTCATTCAAGTTACAACGAACTACAAGAACTTCTATATTATGTAACTTGCTGCTACGGAACCCTTCATGGGCGAGTCCGACTCGCACTTGGCCGCTTTTATAATGTAAAAACAATTTCAAATGTGTTAAAAGTTATTCTATTAAAAATAGACCATATTACAATACAATATATTACCGATATCGATATTACAAAGTTTTTTTTCCGAAATTTTATAGTACGAAACTATTTTAACATGACTCGTTTTAAGCATAATGAAACACTGAAAGTATTTTCATACAACTAAATCTGAAAAATGTTTCAATTAAGTTTAACAAAAAAAAACTGAAAAAAAAAAACAAAATTGATTACTTAACAAATGTTAAATTTATTTTAAAATCGACCGTTTAATTTCCAAAAAATAAGTGACTCATTTTAAGAGCTTTATCTCGCTTTTAACCTTAATAAGTTGGCATCTGCCATTTCTCAGATAACTAGAACACTCAGGTAAACTCCAGATCTCACTCCGGTATTTGTTATAATATAAAAGTTGGAACGGGTCCCAATCCCGCTCCTGGCCTTGGCCTGTCAGATTGACGATGCGACTGCGCATGTTAATTGAAACTGCTCTTTGATGTAAAATAAGGATGCATCCAATGAAAAATGTCCTTCAAATATTATAAAAAGATATGTAAACCTAATTTGTATCGAAGAAAATAAAAAAAATACCTTCATCATCATCAACAGCCTGTATTAATTAGTCCACTGTTGGACATAGGCCTTCGGCTATGCGTATCTAGCTGTTACCAACCCTGCTCAAAAATACCTTAAAAAAAACTACAGAAAAACAGAAGGTCACAGACAGACGGTCATTCAGATACAAACCACAATTGCTAGTATTATGTCAACCAAAGACTAATATCTATATCGTTTTTGTATCACACCTAGTCAAGATCTGTCACTCACACGAGTGTTTAGTCTGAACGGAAATCGAACCCAAGACCTACGGTCTAGCGGTCATGAGTGCGAACCACAGTCCTCTGACAACAATGTACACTCGAAAAAACTTTTGTTCTACAACTTTGCTAAAACTGCTAATTTTTTTAGAATCTTCATACAAAATTTGTCTGATCTGCTAATCAATTATTTACTATAGTTTCTTTTTGCATTTTGAACAGAATCGTAGAAATATATTAATCAGTATGACGCAGGGTTCGGAAACCGGTTTTTTGAAAATACCGGTTTCGGTCATTGACCCCTATATCGAAATAATTTCGGTTAAGGTTTCGTTCAGTTTTCGGTTACCGGTATATTTAACCGGTTTAACCAAAACCGATATTTTTTCGTTCGAACGGAATTAACCGGTTAATTTGAAGAATATGCGACTTTGTAGGCATGTTTGCCGCGTGCAATCAATTGAAAGCGTGTGAGAAAGTGAGCAGAAGACTCGGGCAGTGGCACCCGCGCGACGCGCCTGTACTTGACTAAGTTTGGTTTTAACCGGTTAATTTAGTTCTTATTTCGGTTAGAAAACCGCTTCCTGATTAACCGATATTTTATTCAAATTTACCGGTTAAGCTGGAAACCGGTTTTAACCTGAACGGAATCGTTAACCGAAATTCGAACGAAATTTACCGGTATTTGTTAACCGGTTCCGAACCTTGGTATGACGATTAAAACCACCAGTTAATGGTTCATACAATATGCGGGTAGGTATAACAAAATAGATGTAGAACCTTTCTAGGCCATACTGTTTTTCATTCCAAGAGAATCAGCCAATGAGCCAACGTAACTTATGTTCAGTTTAGCCGAATCAAATATCGAAACTCAATGTATCAAGTTATCAGAAACATACATCTATGAAAAATATATACATTATAACCTTTTAGTAGCTAAAAAGCTGCAAATGTATAATTACTCTGCGCTCTCAATAACCAGTGCACCAATAAGTTTTTCGAAACTTACGTGCATTTTCATACCGACTGCTTTAACGGTTGAGGAAAACATCGTGAGGAAACCTGCACATCTGATTTCTAGATGTGTGTATGATGGTCGCGTTGCACACGTCCCTACACGTGACCGCGGGTGATGCTAAGGGCAACACTAGGCAACCGCCGTCTATACCTTGTGGATAGAACGGTTAAATGTGCCACACGATAAGAAGAAGACTCTGCGCTAACCAACTTTTCGTAAAAAAAAAGCAAAAGAAACGTTTGACTTCCCAAACTAATTTTCAACATTTGAGCTAAAAGAAAAGAAGCAAAATTTTTGTAACACAACTAAGAATTAAATTATGCAACAAGTGGTCTTAAATTTTGTTAATGCCTTCGTCGATGTATTTTTTGCAAAATCTAAACGAATTCAGGTCGAATAGAAACCTAGGAAAGTTGTTCAGTTTCATGCGTAGTAGAATCTCCTTTCAGACAAAACTCACTTGTATATGTATCGTGTACACTCATAACTAAACAGGTCTTTGTTTGATTTCCTCCTTCGCCAGTAAAGATTAGTAACTTACAGTAATATATTTTGAAGGCATACCGTCAACTGAGATAACATCACTTAGAAACCCTATTTGAATAATAATCGTTTTCCCTATTTGTTTGTCACAAGGAAAAACCGAAAACCCGTTAAATTATTCGAGGATAGAGCAACTATTGTTTTTAATTTGTACCTGTATTTTGAGATCGCACATCTTCAGATAACGCCGGGAGTTAACCGCATTTGTTCTTTATACCTTATTTTCATTTACAAAACGTTTTAAGAAGTTCAAATGACGTCAAATTACTTATGGTACATGCCATGAAAAACCTCTAAAACAGACACAGAAATACGTATGACATAAATTAAGATATTAAAACCAAACTACTTTATTTTTTAAAATAAATAAAACCCGACGACATCATAAAGTTTATCCTATGTCGAGACTATCTACGACATTTTGCATTCCAGAATCTATTCAACATACATCTATCTTCAGAGGGTATTGTTACCATCAATCTTCTGGTGGTAACAATACCCTAATACGCTAAGCAGTTCTTCTTATATCTTATCCAATGGTTTTAGTTAAACATACACTGATGTAGCGAACAACTGAGTAAAGTCACGCCAATAGCCTGGATGGGTTTAGTTAGTGGAATTTATCTCGACCGTTTCTTTGGTCCGCACCGCACTTTCTTTGGTCCGCAACGCACGTTAAGCCATTGGAGCTGGTTGATTTCATTAGATGGTAGTTGTTAAGTCATATCAGATAAAAAATTCTGACACTGGGGTTGGCCACTAGTCCCATGACCTTCACCAATCCGGACTTGGTCCCCATTGGTCCCCATTTCCCGAGGAATGTGAACCATGCCCCAGCAGTGACGATATGGAATATTACTCTATACATTAAGATAAAGAATACATAACGCGCATGTATTCTATCATATATCTGTCTGCCACAGATAGCAATGGAGTCCGTCTCTATCGGAAACCGTGCTAAACGTCAAAAACTATTTGATAGTTTTAATAGATCACTTCCTATAGGAAACAATAAAAACACGCAAGACGCGGACGAAGAACTCGTCACGATCGTCATCACAGTCAGAACAGCTGAAGGCCGCCACTAAGTCAGCACCAGAAATACCAAAACCAATTACACCAACTATGTCGCACTTGCACGCAAACGGCGCGAGCGCAGGCGACTAGATCGCCGATCTAACGACTGATTATCGATTTCGATCGAAGATTTATCGATCACGCGTAACTGTTCACGTGAGGAACACAAACGTGGGTTCAGTCATCCGTTATGAAGCCATTTGACCTTCGGCCAAAACTAACTGGAACGAATTAAGGGCGTCTTCCACTAGAAATACGAGTATGTGGAGAAATTGAGCGATGTTACTAAATTATGGACTCTTTCATAATGATGCTTTTTTTTTGGTTACTCAGTGTCTTTCTGAGGGATCTAGATTTTTATTGCAACAAGATAATGTTAACAACAACCCATATCGTCCCCACTGCAGGGACACAGGTCACTTCTCCATACTTCGGGAAGGTAAGAAATACTCAGCACACGGGGGTCAAGTCCGGAACAAGATAATGCCGATTAATATTATCATGGTTAAACGACTAAAACACAAATATGAGTGCTGCGAGTAAAGTGCTACTTATAAATTATTTTACCTATGATACAAACCTGCGTTACCTATCCTAGAGTATTGGCAACACTATAAAATTCCCAAAATGTTATATTCCTTACGATGTCACGGTGAGCGGATATGGACATGTGAAGGCGAGAATGTGATGAGACGAGGTGGTGAAAGCCTTGAAAAAACGATATTTTTTGGGAACATCGAAGGGAAAAGATCCAGAGGTCGATCGCCAGCACGATGGAGTGATGAGAGTGGGGAAAGAAGGCTCCAAAATTTTCTGTCAGATGATGAGGGCGACCGTGGACCGGAATTTATGGAGACAAGTAGCAATACTCAAAACTAGCTCAGACCACTACCCTCAGTAATGAGCTACGCTAATGGTTTCTTCTAACTTCGATTTTCAAGCAGAATATTTTAAACATCACTCAAAGATCTGTCGCTATCATATAGAAAACAACAACAATTTATTTTACAGATAACATAATCTCTTTGGTGAAATTTCCCTTCGCTCCACACACATGCTCCTTCAAGCTTTCAAAATCGTCATCAAATGCTTTACTTGTGACGTCTAATATGAAAGACGGTCCACATGATGAAATTTTAATTACCGCAGTTCCTTTACCAAAACGTGATTCTGAACCAATATTAGTTTAACCGCCTCTGCGGCTACTGGATATTCCATTCGGTTTACAGTTGGAGAATGCGGGTTCGGTTCCCAGCTAAGTCCTATTTTGTAGGTTGATAGCACGGTATCTCCTGACACCGCTTGGCTAGCTATCACCATCTTATCAAGACTAGCCGCCAAACATCAGCGTTAACAACAGTGATTTATTCCAACATAAAGATAAGATAGTTTCCTATACGTTGAGGATCTTGGCATGTCCGCGTCTACCTTCGGCTTCATCATTTACCATCAGCTGAGATGACGATAAAAACGAACCGAGATAAAAAACTTACCCTACAGAAATAATCCCAATTAAACAAGATATAACATTTTTATTTCTTTGAATTTTTGGAAGAAATCGTAATCTTATTATTTTGGCAAAGTGACCTGAAGCCAAGTGGATCTGCCATGAGACGTCTGAATGGAAGACTTAGAGCCTCTTGTTATGGTGTTCAAAAACATAGCTTGCTTGCTTGACATTCATTATATTTTACTTGACATTAATTAAATTTTAGTTTTAGATGTGATATTTCTATTTTGTCTTTTGAATATATTTTTTTGTATTATTATTTTTTTTTGTATTTTTTTTTGTAAATAACTATAATATTATCTTAAAATTTAATTTTTAAGTTTTGCATGCCCTTTCTGGCGCATCACGCACGAACTTCTTTATACATTGTCATCTATTGTACCGTGTTGCTTGCAATAAAAATATTTGTATTTGTAGAGTCTATAATTTTATTTATTTTTTCTTATTAAGGAAATCATACAGCTGTTTCTTGAAAATATTAATACAAGAAGGTAGACAAATTTTATATTGTAAAGCTATTACAGATTTCTACGTATTGACAGTTTGTTTAAAAATAACAGACTGAGTTTACAATAATAAATTTTATACCTGCAATCGGATTGCTAAATGTCGATTTTTTAAGAAAAACTGCTGAAATCTGAAATCCAAAAAAAGTAATTTTCAGTTTTTTACGCTGAAAACGCGCTCACCTAGTTAAGTTCGTTTGATACGATTGAGGTCATTCGTCAGGTTAACGTCTATTTTTAACCGACTTCAAAAAAAGGAGGAGGTTCTCAATTCGTCGGAATCTTTTTTTTTAAATAAAACCTAGACATTAGACAATTTGAAAGCAAGCCTAACAGCGGGATATAAATCATTACTGTAATCAAACGCAATATTCTGATCAACACTGTTTCTTTGATGACGGTTCAAAGATGAACTAACTCTATAGTTAGTAGTATAGATAGTGTATAGCGCTGTGCTAAGGTTAACACAACGCTACACGCTATACGCACCGACTACGCAGAATTAGATATGTAGGTAACAAACATAACTGTGTTTTTTACAGGCGGTCGAAATGTACAAACAATTTGTAAATCGATCTATAGCTGCACAATGCTATTAGCTACTCCAGATTAAGATACCTAATAATTATTCTATACACTTACATCAATAATTTAGGAGATACCTAAAAAGATCCATAGGTCATTCTCATTATGTTCATTCATTGGGTATTCTGTGACACTACATACAAACCACACCCCAGACACTTCATACAAATTTCGCGCCATTGTTTACTACATAGACATTCATGTTTGTACACATGTAAATGTGTGCGTGATGTACAAGGGTTGAATCGACATTCAATAATTAGCCCTCGTTTTCTTTATTGTTAGCTAGACTTTTACAAATAAAGTGAAGGCTGTATAGCCTGAGTAGCCTTTAACTCTTTCCTTAAAAAAATAAAATTGTCTTTGGTTATTATACTGTGCTTTGGTTTGCCAACCCCTTGACAAATGGTCACACAGGGTGAGATAGCATTCAGAGAGCGGCAGGGAGTGTCCATACTGTATAATGTCATTATACTGTGATACAAATTATACATTTGTTATTTCATCTATGTTCCACAAATAAATCTCATTTCATTTCATTAGTAAAGCTTCCTTAATCTTGGTAACAGAGCTTCCCTCTTTTCTTTTTCAACATCTTCATCTTCTATAATCGATTAAAGAATCAGACTAGACGAAAACTGCTCAAAATTTAACCCTAATGGTAACTAAGCAATCAATAATTTAGACCATTAATCATTTAACAAGTTTTAAAATCATTTCACAATAATTCTATTTGAGTTTCACTCCCAACTCCCAAGTTTCCAACCCAGTTTCGTCAACCCATATTTTCCCCGTAACCCATAATTCTGTTTAGCAACACAGCAATTACACTCATTCTGTCACCCGACTTCGCCCATTTCATTCAACTTTTCGCAATCAGCTGCGATAATAATATAGGGTTTACTGGACTTCGCACCACGTAAAAATATAGATATGCCATCTCTATTCAACGCCAAGTAAATGAGAGAGACAGTAATAGTTTTGTTTCAAAACAAACATACGCTTGTTTTCATGATTTCGCTACGAGCTGAAGTTTCGGCTGGTCAATGCTGGCAAAGTTTCAAAAATGCGCTGGATAGTTAGAGAAACTGCATTCTTTGAGAGTAAAGAGGCCAGAGCTTTTGACCTATCAAACATTGCATTCAGTTTCGTCACGAAATAGACACAGAAGGTCAGCTCAATACAAACCACTAAAATCGTAAGCATATACATGCTTATAGAAATCTACGGTCGTTCGAGGCAAGGTCACGATCGCACAGTACGTGATCTTGCCTACAACGACCGTATACGTCTATAAGCATGTATATGCTTAGGATTTTTGTGAGCGTATTGAGCGGACCTTCTATATCTATATGTTTTGTGGTTTCGTCATGCATCTTGATTACTAAATATACGATCCTTATGAAATACCTTGTAACCATGGCTTCTACTTATGAAATTTTGAAACAACTTTCCCCAAGGAACCAGGTCAATTCGTAAAAAAAAAATGGGTGGAGTCCTCATACTAATTGATCATCTGAACCGCCAGTTTTGTATGGGAAGTCCATTTTTTTTTTAGGAACTGAGTATACGTTACTTGGAGAAAGTTGTTCAGTTTCATGAGTAGAAGCCAATTTTTTTTTCAGGTATTTTTGAAGGACCCTATATATTCCCTAATTGTACTGTAGAGTAGTTAGTCATTCTAGTTTTAAGCCATATATTATTCATGCTAATGTAATTGCAGTCAGTCGTAATAAATCTGTACTCGTGAAAACATATTTCTATTAACCCCGTCCTTACATGGCGACCGCTGCCAGTTCGGACGCTATGAAGGTGTCCGGTGACGAACACGCGCCTTTTAAGGCATCGCGTACTTGCTTAATGAAGTGATAATGAACTTTGAACTGTTTTAAATTGTGTTCAGTGTTTAGAATTCATCAAAATTTCGTCATAAAAAGCAAAATCAACATGTGTCAATCAAAAGTAGAAAAGGAGGACGTAGTTATTGCCCAAAACGGAGCAGGAAATTCAGCTTCAGTGGAGCAACTTCAGAACCACATTTCTACTACCAATGTCCTGCTGGGTGTGATCATATTTTTGTTGGCGGTAGCAGCGTTTATCGGGATAAACTGGGCATACAGAAGGTGTCACAAAAACTAGAATGACTAACTACTCTACAGTACATAATATCCAATATACTTTGGTCAAAGGCATGCTTAAAATATTCAGTTAGGTACGTATTATAGGAGTCTCACAAATTAATAAGATGAAAACTCTACTCATTAAATTCTTTAACTTCCCCAAGGAACCCTTGTCACTTTTTAAAATATTGTTAAGTAGATAGATTCAATCATCGAAAGTTATCAATTCGCAAAAAAACATTGGGTAGTATTGTAAGTAGAAATCTTACTTTGAACATTTAAGTCTCTTCTGAGCCCCGTAGTTCATTACTTTAGTATACTTCAAGTACTTTACTATGTTTAATTAAAAAATAATTTATTATATAAGTGGCATTTTATTTGTGAACAGCGCACTTATTTAATCGCGTTTAATCGCGAAGTATCGTTTGAATTATCTATAGCTATATCCTTGACTTCTACAACATATAGTTTCTTTCTTTCAAGTGTGCGCGAGCGCAACAGGTCAAGTCACGCTGGACTTCCTAACTATAAAGCGGAAGATAATAAGAAAGTCCATAACTTATTGGCTGTTGAACTACAATAACTCAAGGTGAAATGCCAGATGCACGTTATGCACTTAAAGATGCGCCCGTGTAGCAGTGACGTGCCCCCGGAGTGTGGATACATACTGTGGGGGGATCAGCTTCTAAGCATGTGACTGGAAGTATACAGGATGTAAAAAAATGTTAATCATTTATCAATAACAGTACAAACGTATATTTCTTAATATTCATTTTGTATACTATGTTTTATCAGAGACGAGGGTTTTATTAATATTTTAATTGTTAATCATTTTAGGGCATTTTCAAACGTTTATGTTTAGAATTTTTAAACAAATTAACCAGCTGATTACATGACGTAGAATGGAGGTTTTAGTAGGTGTCACGTCTACAACAGAATATTTAATTTTTATAAAATTAAAGCGTAGCCCACCAAGAAACTTTATTGTTTTTCCTTGCCATATACCTAAGTTACTTTATTTTACACAAAAAAAATAGACACATACGAGTACATAGAAGTACTATAATTATTTCATGTCATGGTTCCATAACAAATAACTCGTGAAAATGTAAAAGTTTTCCGAAAATTGAAAGCTTAGAGATGAAAATATTCATACCTACGAGTACTAATATCATTTCGCAATAGTTATATGAATGTATAGTGGCACGTGTAACGTCAACAAAGTAGTCGATTATGATCCACCTATCATCGTATGATCCCGCTAACACCTCCCGAAACGTTGAGTGTACAAGTTCCGAGTGATAGAAACTTTGTACTAGGTAGAAAAAAAGATGATTTAAAAGTATGTGTACAACTATCAGTACTTAAATAAAAAACATTTTAACTTTGACTTTGACGTATGAATATCGACTGAAACAGAAATAGCAACTGATTTTTTTTTGCTTAACAGAAACGTGACAGAAACTCGGATCACTAATCTTATCTAAAGAGGTTAGCTTCTTTTACATCTGAATCGACCTAAATACCCCACTACCTTGACCTGTTTTTTTTTATCGTAAGTTTTCCCTTTTCACCATTTCGACAGCATTTCAGTTTTAACTAAAAAACTATCTTTAGTTTTTGGCCCTATTTACAAAAAAAATAAGTATACGTTTTTAAAAAAGAAAAACAAACATATTTGTGTCAGGGACACTATGACAAAATTTCGAAGTAGGATCTTTCTAGATCATCGCTTGGAAATTTCAATTTTAAATTCTAATGATGGAACAGACGTATGCACCTTCAAAACCAATTGTCTACCGCAAAAAGTGTGGTTTCTTATCCTGATGCCGAATGTGATTTACATACATAATCTAGGTTTAAAAGCTCATACAGCAGAGATCAACAAAGTGTCTTACCAAACCACTTCACCAAATCATTTTAAATATTACCTACCACCAGTAATTACGTAACATTGTACATTATATCAAATTACACTTTTAGCCCCTAATAATGCAAATAAACCTAATGAGTTCATTTAACTATTTTAAAGATATTTTATTATCAATAGGAAGTATCGATCGCACCAGAAGCTTTTGCCTTTTTCTTGCCAATATCAAGCAGGAAGGATTTAAAAATAAATTAACCACAAAAAATTCGGACCTGTTACGTGCTGGTTAGTAAAATTACAAATAAATATATTATTGTCATCTTGACAATTCCCACAAAATTACATATTTCATGTACGATAATTAGCAACTGCAGTCTCAACAATAAGCATTAAAATAACCCAGCGAGAGAATCAATCGAGTCATCAAACACATCCGTGACATAAACGCTGCTGTCGTTAGATGACATTGTCATTAAATCATCACGTCATTAACTGTCATCAATGGATTCTAAACATAAAACTGTATGACGCAGTGATCTGTTATAATATATCAGCTCATTGATATGACACCAACCGATGGGAATATAAGTCAATCAATTAAAATGATATTTATTCCAAGTAGGTATCACTGTATACTTTTCAAAGGTCATATACGAAGCTCCTACCACTTTGAACTTGTATACCCAACATTTCAGAAAGTCCTATTAAGAACTAATTAAAAAAAATGATTTTTTTCGCCTACGCGACTAAAGGGCGAACCTCAATCATATTTTTAATTAGGTTCGCCCTTTAGTCGCGTAGGCGACGATTTGACCGTCCCATCGACAGAAATAAACAGCAGTTGCCTAGTGTTGCACTTAGCATAACCCGCGGTCACGTTTACGGCATTTAGATTTACACCCTATGAATGTGTGCATTGCGACCATCATGCACATCTAGTGATCAGATGTGCAGGTTTCCTCACGATGTTTTTCTTCACCGTTAAAGCAATCGGCATGAAAATGCACGTCAGTTTTTTTTTGCTATTAATGTAGAAAGGATTTTATAATCTGTGTTTTGGTTAACTACGAGTATAATTTTCAAGATATTTGCTACCAATGTTTGTTGTACTTTCTTACTGCGTGAGCCTTTTATTTACAATCAAGCTTCTTAGTTTGTTTGTGCAGTTTTAAGCAATGTTACATTATACAGGGTGTAACAGAAGTGTGTGACAATACTTCAAGGTTGGCTTTTACCCATCAAACTGAACAACTTTTGTTCTACAACTTTGTTGAAATCGCAAAGAAATTTTCGGACTTTTCATACAAACTTGGTTCGCCAGCTGATCGATTTATATGAAAAGTCCAAAAAAAATTTTGCGATTTCAACAAAGTTGTAGAACAAAAGTTGTTCAGTTTGATGGGTAAAAGCCAACCTTGAAGTATTGTCACACACTTCTGTTACACCCTGTATAATTAGTGTTACATTATACAAAAGGTGTAGGATCAGTCAACTGGGGTTTGTACTGATGATGATGACTGACTGAATAAATGCTCTTTATCGAAGTCCTAAATGGAAGTCCAAATGTTTTTGCGATTTTTAGCAAAGTCGTAGAACAGTTTAAATTTTCGATGCTTTCTAATACTCTTTTACGCCAATTTCGTTACACTCTGCATAGAGTCAACACTTGCACGGGTGACTTTTGTCACGGTGAGGTGACCATTTCGTCATTCTCAGTGAATCCAAGGATATGTATGGAGCTGTCACACGGTTGTCACATCATCTTTACGTGTGCTCATCGCCCTACACATCGTTGAACTTAAAGATTAACAATATTGTCACGGTGCCAAAAGTACAGTGCGCGTCAACCCTTAAGTACAAATAAAATTATATTATTTTCCTAGTCAAAAGAACTTCAATTATGGAACTGCTCACGTGCATTCTTTCGGCCTTCGAAGTTCTGAAGAGCCTTAAGGGGTCTCGTGACTCCAATTACAGAAGTTCCGATCTACGGCAGTGGCTAATATTCATAATGTACAATATAGTATTTACCCAGCTGCCCCAGGTACTCTTTGTTCACTATGTACACTATGGATGTATATATGTTTCTCTGGCTGAGCTTGTAAACTAAACGATGTGATGGATTTTGAAGTGAGAGTGTTATGAGATTTTTGTGAATTACTTTTGTTTTTATTTTTTGACAAACTAGTTATTAGATATATTACACTACTCAACAAATAAAAAGTAAAACAATGTAACTGACATGGCTATAGGTGCACCGTAATCATTGAAGATTCCTAAGTTTGAAATTGAAAGTAAAAAAAAATCCATCACCTATAGATTTTGAGTTACATCAAAATGAAGGTTTATCAAAAAAAATATGAATAATGCTCTATTGGCTAATATAACGATATAGTTTAAAAATAACAAAGTATGTTTTATTACATATAAGATGTTTATTTTCAAGGTAATGATATGTGCATGCAACTGTCATAATTGTTTTGTAGAATTCTTTTTTGCAAATGGGGCTTTTTCTTGTATTCTGTATTAACTTTTCCTTATTAGGAACCAACAATAATCCCCCATTTTTTTTAGTTTAGTAGCATGATTTCATCCAGTTTCTCATACGTTACAGACTTTTTGTTTCCCAAGAATTCTGTGACGATGTTTTTAATGATCTCCAGGCTATAAATTGAAGAAGGTTTAGTTTATTTTCAAACTGTTTGTCCTTCAGAATTTTTCGTATGTCGGGTCCAACGAAAATTTCTCCTTTAAGCTTGGCGTCACTTAGCTTTGGGAAAACTTCTGTTTTGTGGTGTTTGAAAGCATCGCTATTCTTATCTAAAGCCTTAACAAAGGTTTTGTCTATCCAAGTTGTGTATGCAAAAGAGGTAGCAAAACCTTAGTTTCTACTATTGTGTATGTCACATGATATCAATAAAAAATCATTTTTTACATTCGCATTTGAGTTTTTCTCACAAAATTTAGGTTTGGTGATGAGCAAGGAGAAAGATTCCACCAAGATATTTTAACAATTTTGATGGGGATTATTGTTGGTTCCTAATAAGGGAAAGTTAATACAGATTACAAGAAAAAATACCCATTTGCAAAAAAGAAATCCACAAAACAGTTGTAACAGTTACATGTACAAATTATTAAATAATAATTATATAATATAATTTATTTTTATGGATACAATTATTAAATTGAAAATAAACATCCTATATATAATAAAACATTCTTTTTTATTTTAAACTATATCGCATAATAGTTAATAGAGCAATTTTTATATTTTTTTTTTTTGAAAAACCTTCATTTTGATGTACCTCGAAATCTATACATGATCGATTTTTTTAACTTTCAATTCTAAACTTAGAAACCTTCAAAGATAACGGTGCACCTATAGCCATGTCAGTTGCTTTTTTTTGTAGACTAGTTTTATAAATTAAAAAGTCACAATATTATTTTCCTACTATTTAGTATTATAATTTCTTTTTCTTATCGTTTTGATGTGGCACAATTAACCATCTATATCCCCAAGATAATTCTTTATATTATAAAGTATTGTGATCGTTTTTTATAAGGAATATTATTTGCTCTCGTCAAAAGTATATTTTCCAATAATTGTAACTTACAGTAAAAATATGCTGAAAATAGATGAGTAGAATCTTTTTTAATTAAAAAACTTTATAATAACGATGTCAAGTACAGATTTGTAACAATCTAACTTTCTCTTTTCTCCATAAAACATTTCTTTTAATCTTATAGAATGTTTCTTACACAAGGTCACCCTAGATATTGAAGTGGCACCTTGGCAAAATTGTGTTTTTAATATGTTAACAGTACTTACTTACCTACTTAACTGACCTATTTTCTGTTTGCTAATCGACAATCACGCAGGTTAACTCACAACAAACACGGTCGTACAATAACAGTCCGTCTTCGCGCTCATGGATTTTCTTCGCTTTCGGGTATCATCATAATCAACCAAAAGACGTCCACTGCTGGACAAAGGTCTCCCCCAAGAATTTCCACACCAACCGGTCCTGCGCTGCCCGCATGCAGTAGCTTCACCAGGTCATGGGTTCACCGAGTGGGAGGCCTGGATACGTTACGTGTTCCGGTGCGCGGTCGCTACTCGAAAATTTTTATACCCCAACGGCCGTCTGTCTACGAGCTGTTTCGCTTATCACTTTTGTAAATTCTGTCTTACCGAATACTATTTTAACTTGCGAACCATTTACACGTGTACAACGCGCATTCTACATATAATTATACCACAAGAAAAACTATGCCCTATTATTATGTATACCATCAGTTCCCATAACATTAAAACAATGACACAAGATTGATTACCGACTACAATTAAAAGGATAAACTCCCTCGCTCATGCGCACCTACAATTTTCCTGATAACTCGAAGATGATCATTTAAAAGAAAAAATATAAGTAGTTATTTATGGGAAAACATTTTTATTGTGTTAAAAATAGAATAAATGTTTTTATGTTTCATAAGTTAGATTTTAATTGTAGCGTTGATTGAGAAAAGTAGACGGACAAAAAATAACTTGTTCGAACATGAACATAAAAATAAATAAACTAAAAATAAAATAAACTGTAAGTTCCTGAAAAGTTAGAAAATGATATAGAATTCAGCATGATCAGATAGATGATAGATGACATAGATTACTCTTTAAATTTATTTTTGTTTGTCTACCTTGCTTAAATGGTCCCATATACATTGTCTAAAACCGGTTCAGTATTTTTTTGCAAATGAACAAAAACCGAATAAAATTAGATTAATTTTATTAATGTGTTCAAAACGCTACAGGACGTCGGAGCACTTAACGTATAATTTAATTGCAGTCATTTAAATAAATGAATATCCCAAGACAAATCACACGCTGTCATCCGGTTCCAACCTAGGATTCCCTGTATCATTGAATTTTGGGAACCAGAAACTATATCAGTATTAATATACATACATATACGTTTAAAGACAAATGTACATAAAAATCAGAAACGAAAAGGGGTAAAATTGTAAAGAATTTTATCTACAAAAATATGCTACATTCAAAAAACCCATCTGAAGGTTTCATGTGTTTATAAGATTTTTTTCTTTTAATATCGAGGGACACACCACACTGTAAAGATAGATAAATATAAAACACAAATCAAACAATTCTCGAACTGAACCCACGCCACGCCTCCGGAGCTCAACATTGAGCCACCGAGTTAGAAAATACATAATTTCATCCCCTTGTAACTATTATTACATTTATGATGGTCCGAGGAATTGTTCGGATTGATCCCTGCCGCCTCTTTTCGCCATCGTTCCACGCGACAATATATTCATCCCCATCCCCATCACATAGATGGTTGGCAGTCCACAACTGTGCGTTTCACTAGAAACTTTCTGCCTCGCACAACCAAACTATGGAATGAATTGTCGCCTGCGGTATTTCCGGACCGATACGACATTCAAACCTTCAAGAAAAGAGCGTACTCCCATATCAAAGGCCGGCAACGCACTTGTGACTCCTCTGGTGTTGCGGGTGTCTATGGGCGGCGGTAATCGCTTACCATCAGGTGATCCGTCTGCTCGTTTGCCATCTATGCCATAAAAAAAAAAAAAAAAAAAAAAATTGGAAATTTAACCTTACTTGTAGTTAGGTTCTTACCTTATATTATAACACAACCTTCACTAATTCTTAGACAAGTTGCAAACAAGTTGTCTACTCGTCTAGATGGGGCTCAAAGATATCAGCTTTTCCCTGGGAAAAGTCGAGGAAGCCATTAACCTAAATAACTATAAAAATATCTACAAAAGTTTGTACTTTGTATCTACAAAATGCGATTACAGTTAATGTCAATATACAACAGGTGTAAATCTAGTCGTGCGTCATATTTTAGTCAGTGCTTCTACTCCTGATTCTGATCAACTTTCCTCAAGGAACCCATAGTCAAATCGCAAAAAAATTTTTGGACTCTTCATACTAATTTGGTCGTTCTCGGCTGATCGATTTGTATGAAGAAATACATAGTCCAAAATTTTTTTTTTGCGATTTGACTATGGGTTCCTTGAGGAAAGTTGATCAGAATCAGGAGTAGAAGCACTGACTAAAATATGACGCACGACTAGATTTACAGTCTGTATATCATCAATCATTCGAACAAAATAGATATCAATGTTCCTTTGTCTGACCCGGTGGCTCAGTCATTAGCGTTCTTACTCCGAGGGTCGTAGGTTCGATTCCCATCCAGAGCAAACATTTACGTGACGAGCAGATTTGACGGATCGGTATCTGGGTGTATTATATTTATGTATTTAAACCTATATGTGTATGTATATCAGTCGCTGGTTCCCATAATACAGGGAATCCTAGTTTGGGGCCAGGTGACCCAGTGTTATATGTCCCTGAATATATATTTTTCCTCTTGGAAGATTTTTTCTGAAGAAAGTTCAGCTCATTGATTTATACGAAAATTCCCTTTTTGCCATTTCAGCAAAGTGGCAAAACTAAAGTTGTCCAGTTTTATGAGTCTACTGCAGCTAAACCTATAGGTACAAATAATTTCTATCCTCTTTTTCCCTCCAAGTTTAAAGATTATACAGATGTTCTTCCCTTCATACACAAACAACGTGACTAGTGACATTATCAAGGAAATTGCAGACTTACGTACGTATTGTACAAGACCTAGAAGTAAGGCCCCTGTATTTAGGTCACGGGTCACGTGTGAGAACTGAACATGTGTCAATAGCAGGACCCTGGCCCACTAGACTGCAGGTTCGATTGCCGGACCTGTCAAAAACAGTTCTCAAGGCGATTGCAGGTGTAGATGCAATGTTAGTGCTACTGTAGCCTTATTCTGGTCTGGATATGTTACATAAAAGGAGATTTTAATCTCGGATTACCAGTTGTATAAGTAGAGATACTATAATATAAAAGTTCTTTGTATTGTCATTATTTTTCTTCTTTTTAAAATAAACGACAAAGAAATTAAATCTCCATACAAATCGATCACAAGAATGGCCTTTTAGGTTTAGTGTCAAAAAAAGTTGTTATATATTAAAAAAAATTTGAGCAAAAGTTGTCACATTTAAGCCGTATAAGAAATACTCTTTAGTCTGCCGAATAATAGCCTGGATATGTTCATTTCCGCCATTAAACAAATCTCCTTGTTATAGTATGTATTATCGTATTATAACAAGAAATAGGAGGGAAATACCGGTAGTTGACTGCTAGTCATTTGAGTTACTTTTTATTAAATGTCAAAAATGAAATGTTGATCTAAAAATGTTTGAAATTTTGTACGATGACGTCATTGTTCAATATAGTAGTTTGCGCACTTATTGCGAAATTTGTAATAAAAAATTAAATATGTAATTAAAATCCAAGTGAATGTGTTTTTCAGCTATTTCAATAAAAAAATATTTTGTGAACAATATTTCTTAATTTATTTTTATGCAGGCAACTCGCGGATATTTTACTCTTTCATGAAAAAATATACAGGGTGTAAGGGACAGGTTTCCGAAAACTTTAAGGGCTTGCTCAGTAGACGAAACTGAACAACTTTCCACAAGAATTTTTTTCAGGAAACGAAAAAAAAAATCGGCTTCTCCATACAAACTGTCTAATCAAGTTTATAATTTTGTATGGAGAAGCCGATTTTTTTTTTCGTTTCCTGAATAAAATTCTTGTGGAAAGTTGTTCAGTTTCGTCTACTGAGCAAGCCCTTAAAGTTTTCGGAAACCTGTCCCTTACACCCTGTATACTTAGACAGAGGCAGTTAGAAGGTACTGGCGTATGTATCTACTTTTTGCGTAGAGCAGATCTCCGTTGACTTTTGACCATCTTATTTATAAAAAATTAAAAACAATCGGTACAAAAATTGGTAAAGCTAACATTTTTGGCCAGCATAAGCTACGCTGTTAAAAAAAGTTTTGGAATTTGTAATGCATTTACGTTGCCCACTATACAGTCAGTCTTTTCCAACCATAGTCGCTAACATACATATTCTAAACCTTATAATAAACGTACGTTTTGTTCCAGAATAAAGTTGTCCGTGGTTGTCTGCGGGTGCAGACTGCAACCGTTGAGCGTTTCGGGGTCGAGCATAGAGATGGGTCGAGATTCCGGCGCGCAGCGGTAATGGAACTTTTATCGATTAGTGATGTATACATGTGAATTGTCGATATTGTATCAGTAGCTATAATATCGCAATACGTTGCACAAAATGTCATTTTCCAAATCTATCTGTTATCTATATCTGTTGACATAACATTTTTTTCTCACGTATACGTATACGTATAGCAATAAATAAAAAACAATATATTGTTTATATTTTACTGTTATAAGTTGTGCAATAAAGTGTTTTCATTAATTCATTAATCATTAAGACAGAAGGCAGAATGCAGAAAGGCAGAATCGGACTTACCCAGGTTCCGTAACGTAACGTGTTGGAAGGAGTTTCTTTTGGACCCGACTTTTTTTATTTTTATGTGATAGGCGGCAAACGAGCAGACGGATCACCTGTCTCCGCAAACACTTCCCGAAACGTTGGGTATACGAGTTCCAAATGGTAGGAACATCGTAGTAGGTAGATTAAAAGATGACCTTCGAAAAGTATAGATAGAGTGCTACCAACTTCGATTAAACATACAAATTTTGAATTTTGTTTTTTTTTATTTTTTATTTAATGAGGAACTGGACAACTTATCTCTATTAACATTGATTTTTGGTAGCTATAGACAAATAAAAGATAATGGTAGCTAGCCAGGTAGGCTCAGAAAATGACCTACCACCAACCTTTTTCGACCAAAAAATTCGTTATCGACAAAAATTTATCGATGTGCTTCAATCTGTATTGTAATATCAGTATCTTACAGCCAGCCAGCACTTAGGATTGTTTGTACAGAGATTGAGATATTTACTTACTTTAAAATCTTTCTTTTTAAAAGTATTTTATCAACTACCTAAATACAATAAATACTTTCGTCTTTAAGGAGTATTCCAATCTGGACTTGTCCCCCGTGTGTGGAGTAATGCATGCCTAACTTTCATAGGTATGCGAGAAGAGACCCTTTTTACCCGAAAAAAAGTTTATTTACATATGCTTGCTTTTTTACATCTTTAGTTAGGAAGAAGTGAGATGATTCTGAAAGCTGGGAACGGGTTTACCAAAATTCCCCACCGCAATGAGGAACTGGCTATCTCCATGTCGGGACACATCAGTGTTATTCACATTGATGTTTGGCAGCAAGATTTAGATAAGAGCGTGATAGTTAGCCAGCTCAGAAAACACCTTACCACCAACGAAATCAAGTTCTTTAACCCCCACCGGAAATCGAACCCGCACCCTCGTGATGTGAAAGGAGCGGACTAACCATTAGACCATTCGGAGGCGGTCATAATACAGCTTGAGACCAACTGGTCTCTGACGATCATCGAATTCATCAATTATGTAGCTGGTTCCTAATTACGTTCTTAGAGACGATCCTGCATATAGGTGATAATGCCTAATCTCTACCCCATACCTATTTCTAGCTCCTGAGCACTGCGGCATTCAGCATTGACACATATTTACTAATACAGTGCTGTTACTGCCCTATCAAAGTACTCGCGACATCAGAAGTGGAATGGATAAATTATATTGAACTTTTTTGATCGATACGGAGACTTAACATTACCTTATCACGATTTACACATGCAAATCACCTTTACATCTCTGTGACAAAATGGATACTGAACTTATTCATAATTCATCTTTTTGCTGCAAAACATCCGGTCTCCTTCACACTGAAACTCATTCAAAGAACATTAAAAATCAGCCAGTAGGTAGAAACGAAATAAAAGATCGATTATATAGCAAAAGTTTTGTCACGAAAAAGATTTCATTCACGACTGCTTGTGAGCGTCTCTTGTGTTGAATTTTTATGGCTCGTGGCGCGGCGAGGCTGAATTGCAAAATTTCAGATCCTACACGTGATTCAGACTGGATAAATATGACGCCAACCAATAGTAGAAGTCTGTAAATATTATGATACGTAATACATTACATTGTTTTTAAAAGTAACAAAAAATGACAGGGGATTTTTTTAGTCTTAACAAAATTGCTCCTTACAAAATTGTTGATTCTTTGTTTCTGGAAAATCATCATCATGCCGATCGATGCCATAAACTTAATAAAAACTATTTCTCTTGAAAAAAAACATGAATGACGCTGAATGATGAAAAACAACAACGTGATGCATTCGTACTTTAAACATTTTTAGAACAATTTTTTTTTTGTCATATGCACTCAAATTACTAGGAGTCTTATTAATATATTTATACCCTTTTACATGATATTCAAAGATGATTTACATTGCCAACCCTATATAACACGTGAGGGTCTAATTGTTGGTTGTTAACCACACAGCAAAGGTAAATGGCCAACATCAACGAACGTCATGTGAATATTTTAATCTATTACATATCTATGAAGATACCGTATTTATTTGCAATAAAACGAACGGATCACTCAATGCGTTGTACACCTAATGCATTATGAAACAGAATCAGGACAGTTATAAATTTTAACAGAGCAACCTAAATCGTTTTAAAAATTAACATTTGGTCTATTTTACGAGAGTTGTTTACGACGTATTTAGATTTTCGAGACGTTTTCTAAAACCATTGAATAGAGAAACGATACCTACATAAAAAAATCTATGGTGAAATAAGGTGCAAGTATGTAGTTAATCTGAATAACAAAACAATCAAAACAGGTAACAGAAGATAAATCTCTGTGACAGTACTTTTTTTTTTTGGAGCAAGTACCCCTCTATAATCCGAACGACCCCCCCTATCCCCTGCGCAAACGCCGTTTTTCAGTAAGTCGCTGTACCACGCCCGCACCCGCATTTCAGTACTGAGATCTGAAGTGTTACACGAATTGTATTTGACCGCCCCGCGTTACGCCTTTGCGAAATTAAGGGATTAAGCGTTTTCAATGTCGCTAAATACTAGTCGTCAAATTACTATACTGGAATTCTTAAAAAAAATATTATAACTATATCATTATCATTTAGCTGTATTAAAGTTTTGCACGATTAAAACATAGTTTCAATAATAAACACCTTTGTTTTAATTGCCAGAAATGCCTTTCAAAATGTCTACATACGTTTATCCGAACGTTCCACGGATCCAAACGGGGGATAAATTTTGGTTGTTCGGATTAAAGAGGTCCTGCTATACTTGGTCATATCCCTTAGGGGCCATCCATAAATTACGTCACACGTAAAGGGGGAGGGAGGGGGTCAACGAAGTGTGTGACAAGGGCTGGGAGGATTCATAAACGTGGTGACATCACATAATAAATCATAAAAAATATATAAATTTGGAATTTCTGTTATCATTTATTCAGTTCTGAGCGAATAAATGCACAATATATGACGTCACACCAGGTAGTGGTTGGTCCTACAAATGTGACCATCTGTAACAAGGACGGGAGAGGGGTCAAAAAATCATGAAATTCGTGTGACGTTATTTATGGATGACCCATTATGGCTATTTTTCACTGGCTTCAAAAAGACGGTAATCAGTATTGTCATTGTATTTTTGTTTTTTCGTGAGTATGGAATCACTACGATTCATATACATAAGAGTCGGGAGTTGCATACTTCAATTTAGAACAGATGTTTCTGAATGTGCCTATGAAACGAACGCAGCAATGTAAGGTGCTCGCTTTGAAAGTTTCATACACTTCATACAACGGTTTCATAACGGTTTTCATATTGCGAGTTGCGTCAGCCTGATTTCGTTTGATTTGATACCTATGGCATTTTTGTGCGACTTTTAGATATTTTATAGTTTTTATTTTCGCCCTCAGTAAAAGTGTTTATGAGAAATGAGTATATTAATCACGTATACTAATTTATAACCAATAAACATAATGTAATTCCTTACATACAACCAATCATATGAGACTGACTCGTTGGCATAGTTACGTTACGTTAGTTCTGCACGGGGAGTCGCGGTTCGATCCACACCATGGCAAGCATAAGTGGCATAGAGTTGCAAGCATAGTGTTGCAAATGCCCATAGGCGGCGGTAACCAATTTCCAGGCCGTCAGCCCTTTGCCTTCCTATAATAATAAAAAAGTGGGATGAGCACTTTTATTATCTTCCCGTTTCTAGGGATTAAAACCGTTATAATGGTGGAAACTTTACTTGATCCCAAATCATGGCACTCTTCTTTTGTTATTTCTCTTCTTGTATGGTAACGTAACGTAGGACCATTTTGTTGATTTCTGAGCAAAGATTACCTACTTATACATACTATTAAGCGATATGATGTACAAGGTAAACCTACTTATTACAAGGCCTGTAATATTTACTATAATAATTATTATGTAATAGTCACGTTTTCTACGCAGATCTTGCGGTAAGTGGGGATAATAATAATTTCTTAAGCGTTTCAAGCGTAATATCGAACGTAAAAGTTGTTTCAGACGAATTTTCGATTGAACCGACGCCAAGTGGCTAACGGTCCTAAGAGATAAGTCTTAGTAAAGGATCGTGGAACCATTTTCTACATGTTCACATATTAAAATATATTTATATTTAAATAAATAAATAAACATTTTTGCTTACAACCCATACTGTCCCCGCTGCTGGAGCAAGGGTCCCTTGCCATAGCTTAAAAAAGTAAGGCCATACTCTAGACACGAGGCAAATTCCGGATTGGTGGAAGGTTATGTGGCTAGTGGGCCAGCCCCAGTGTTAGACATTTTCAAAACGCCTATAAGGCCTCTGAAATTGCTTAACTACTGCCAGTGATAGATAGTGCCACGCGAATCACCGAAACAGAAAAGAGTTTCGTTTACAGTCAAACCCATCTAGGTTATGACCGCGTCTGCAGTCTGTTAAATTAGAAACAAGATGAGGAACATCTAAACTGTTGCCCTAGTAACTCCGGCTCGTGTAAGCTCCCTCCGATTCTTTACGTCATCACGATTTTGTCATTAGTTAATACCAGTGCCTACTTACTCAGAAAATATGCAAAGTAAAAACAGTTTACCGTTTTATTTTTGGATAATAATAAAAAGTAACTGCCGAGTTAGAACCTATTAACACAAGGCATCTAAATGGATAACAATGGATCGAGAAAGATATAGGTTCCAAAATCTAGATACTAAAAATGTGTGTTAACAACCCATATCGTCCATCACGGGTCTTTTCCTATACATCGGGAAGGTTAGGTCATACTCCACACACGGGGGTCAAGTCCAGATTGGTGGCAGTTGTGGGGCTAGTGGCCAACCCCAGCGTCAGAAGTTTTCAAGTTTTCAAGGCTTATCGACTGTCATCTAGCGATAGCAGCCGGCAACAACGGCTAACGTGCCTTGCGAAGCACGGAAACAGTCGAGATAAATGCCACTAACAGTCAAACTCATCCAGGTTATGACGTATAAATAAAAAATGGAACCTATAGATACCTTTCTGATTCTGGGACCACAAATTCGTGTGAAGATACTCTAACTTGCGGAGTCTCAATCAGCAGGCCCTGTATAAGACAGGTTGGGGTAATGACGCAAACTATTACCTGTCTCTGATAGCCTCTAGGTCGCTTGCTTTTACTGTGTTCTCAGTCTGCAGTTGAAGTAGAATATTGTTAAAATGAATTCAAAATTTCTTATAATATGGTAAAATCTAATTCTTATGCAATATTATAGATTTTCAGCGTTGTTTGTAGTATGGTTTACAGTCACTTACGTAACATGAACTTCTTAGAACTTTGCTTAGAACTTAGCTTCTTAGAAGTATTTAAAGTATGCGTACAGCATATACTTAAATAAAAAATATTTTGATTTTTGATTTTAACTTTATATATATTAAAACCTCGAGTAAAAACGTCGGTGGCTTCTTGGTAGGGACTCGGAACTCCGTACCAGAGATGTCGGGTTCAAATCCTGGCCAATGTATCCATATGTTTTTCGAAAATATTTTTGTGTTATGTTTATAAACAAATGCATCCATACCGATACATACATAACGATTGCTTTAAGGTAAAGGTAAAATCGTTAGTACTCCTGCACATCTGAATACTAAAGATGTACACACATCCTTACGTGTAAATCTAAGTAAATATTCGACATGTGACTAAGTGTGGGTGTTGCTAAGTGCCGTAGGATATCACGGACCATAAGAGACAAAAGAAATAAAGATTAACCCATTTTCTAAGTTCTGGAACTTTTTGCATTAGACAGTGGCATTGATTAAGAAATCACTTCCCTATGTAATCTCATTTCTCTGGTTAGTGGTTACTAATAAATCAGCCAGCATCTTTTTGTGACAACTTTTTTAACGTTTACAAATAAACTTTTTCTATCTAGGTCACAAAAAGTTTTCAATCCATTTTTTTTTTCTCGTCCTTCCTTGATCATCGGCGATTTTCATTTGTTTCTCTAATTTGATTTAGCAGCGTGACGATAGCAACGCAGTCTACTCCATAAAAGACCTTGAATGGTCGCTTCCTATTTCTAACCTTAGTGTAATTTACTATAGGCATCTAACTTAAAATGTTAATTAATGAGCGTGAAATGAGAAATTATTCCTGTCTCAGTACTGGGAGGACTGGTCAGTATCACCAGAGAAAAGGAGAAAACGTAACTTAAAAACTCGTAGCGTCCCCACTGATGGGGTTATATCTTATAGTACTTTATAGTACATTATTTCGGCGGAGATAGCTACCACTGAAGTTATGTCAATTAACTCATTAAATTATTATTATGTTCCTTGCCTTCAGTCTTTAATAAGTAGATCAGTGACCCGAACAGATGTTTGCAGCCTCGCAAACGTCTGCTTCAGTGCTCAGTGAGCGACCTCTCTCAATGCTTAAATTTATTGTTGTTGGTCAGTTTATTGAACAATCGTTTGGACGTAGCTGGTATATTAGAGGTTAGCTGAAATCATGTGTTAACAACCCATTACGTCCCCACTGCAGGGGCACGGGTCTCTTCCCATACATGGGGAAGGTTAGGCCATACTCCACACACGGGGGCCAAGTCCGGATTGGTGGAGGTTGTGGGGCTAGTGGCCAACCCCAGTGTCAGAAGTTTTCAAGCCGCCTATAAGGCCTCCGACATGGCTTAACGACTGCCATCTAGCGATAGCAGCCGGCACCAACGGCTTAACGTGCCTTGCGAAGCACGGAAACGGTCGAGATAAATACCACTAACAGTCAAACCCATCCAGGTTATGACCGTGTCTGTAGTCAGTTAACCTGCGTGATCGACGCGACCACGCAAGTCGCACTGAGCCACGACCGCTTCTAGCTGAAATCATGTTGATGGAAATAATCAACATTGGTCATTCGCGTCTATGTCGCGGATAGGTAACTACTATGTTATGTTCACACGACATAGCCGTGTAGTGGGTGAAACCTCTTTCCGCAACGACTGCGCTGCCTGGAAAGGCAGGGCTGCCTAGGATCTAAAATACCTCTTCACTGGCTGAACACGCAGGAGAAGCAGGAACGACGAGTCGAAACGTGAGGAGGCAGGTGAAGACCTTATATTAAGACATAAGGTTCTTTAGGTAAAGTGTTAGGTATCAATTTCGCGAGTAGAAACTGTGCTTACATTTTTTTTTTCACATATTTGAAAACTGTTTGAGAAGGACCATGTAAAGCAATGCACTCTACTCGCAGGTATACTTTTCAGATACTCATTCATCTATAATAAGTAGTACTTTTAAAAATCTTTTTTCACCCTTCTTTATTGTCACAAAAATTAAATATTTTCGAAGAACCTTCAAAATATCGCTCTAGAACCCTAACCGATCATTCAAATATTTTCCAGACAAGTGCTACATAAAATGTCTGGTGCATTACTTCTCATTTCGCATCTCGAGTCAAGATGGCCGCCCGCTTCATTGCACTGGCTGGCAACAGAAATAACCGCTGAATCATCCCGCGCTGTTTGTTGATGATTATAAAATATTGTTTTGGAACACATTTCGTTTCAGATCGTTTGAGTTACAGGGCCAGGGCCTGTTGCGGGCACTTGACGATATAATGAGAACGGTCAGGTAGAAAACGGAATATGTCCACGACATACTTTTCAGTACCTATTTCAGTACTGTTACAAAAAGTGCGTTTGTTTTAAGGGGTTACTTAGAGTTAAGTATAGGAAACAGGAAAAATATCGTACTAAAAAAATTCCGATCTACAATTTTTTTCAGTTTCCTATACAAATTCTTGATTCACTATTCAGATTTATTAGGTACAGGAAACTGAAAAATAAAAATTATAGATCGGAAATTTGCAATGTTTTTCCTGTATTCTACATACTTAATTCTGAGTGACCCCTTTAAATTTCAAACGCACTTTTTTAACACCCTATATGTATATATGCAAACTCAAGGTACAAGAACTCATATGTAAGAGTGTTATTAAGCTGTCAACTCTAAAGTTTTTTCGAAAATATGGCAAAGATTTCTAGAATACAGCTTTTTTAGTCTGCATCTAGAGTGAACAACCCTAGCACGATCTGTACAAACTAATAATTTCGTTGTACTGCTCAACACTTCGCCCTCACCGACATATAAACGTTGTCCCACGTTATCCAATATACCACTCGGACTGGCTCAGATTTGCCAGTTCATTGCCACCGGAGCATGTTGATAAATAAGTATAATTACAGGTAGTAGCCGCGCTAATAATAATAGTTTGTTGTGAAACTCTAGAAAGTTAGGGGTTTCCACTGAAGCGAAGACTACTCGAGGAGCGGAGAGGGCAAAAAGAAAAACTGCTGGCCAGAGAGTACGAGGTTTTCTGAGCAATAAGAAAGAGGCAAGGACAGACCTGAAAGTCGCTGTTCTAAAGACAATAGTCTCATCATCACTAATCATTACTCACTAATATTATAAATGCGAAAGTATGGATGTTTGTTTGTTTGTTCATTTGTTTGTTCTACTTTAACGCCGAAACTACTGAACGGATTTGGATGAAGTGATTCAGTAGACAACTCCGCTCCTATTCGCTAGTCTTTGTCTAAGGAAACACACAATCATCTGATATTCGATCTCACATAATCAGAAAATACAATGTTATTATTCTTTCCATTTTCTAGAAGCGTTAACCTTTCATAAGATCTAGTATTAACATCACTCAATGGTTAATAAGACGCAATAGCGGATTTCTTTGTTTGCTAAAATACACTGCCCACGTTAGGTCATACGGTGGACTGAAACCGGCAGTCTAGTGTTAGTGCGTCCCACATAAGCCCTAGACTTCAGTTAATGAATGTCCGCTTAAATGTCAAGGATATCGTAAATGTGTACAGTCAGCATTCTTTAGCAACTTTCGGTCGTCGTATTTTGCTTGAAGTACGTAGAAACGTCGATATAATTGTTTAGTAAATGTTTATCGTTCTCTCTTTACAATACGGTAGTTGATTATTAATTATTTGAATTACTTGTTATCAAATGCCAAATTTGTATAAAAATGTTTGGAATTTTGAATGATGACGACATGTTAAATATCTAGAAGTTTGCATTTTTTTATATATATATGTAAATTTTAAAAATGCGCAATTTTTTTTATTAAAATTGTGCATGTAATGAAAATCCAAACAAGTGTTTTTTCTACAATTAAAGAGCTTCTCATTAATTATTTTTGATGCAGTCAACTCTCGGTTTTTTGTTTTGTATATATGCAAAATTATCGTAGTGCGGTCCATGGCCTCACATAGAAAATAGATACAAAGTAGGTAATCAGATTATTCCTTTATAAAATAGGTACAAGTCTGAAACTGCAGTGTGTTGAGTTTCAGCCTGATCCCTTTACTACTTTATTTTTTACAGCGATTTAAATACGTGCAGTCGAGTAGTTTTAAAAAAAAATCTAACTGAATATCGTGATGTAATCAAGTTTTAAACTAAAGAAGGTCTAACCCAACGCAAATAAAAGAAAGAATTACTGTTATTTACGATGACTCTTGCCCTTCAAATGTAAAAAACTGGTCTAACCTGTTTCGTTGGAGAAGGGAATCATGTGAAGAAGACCCAGGCGAAGAAGGCCCTGCAAAAGTGGTTACTCCAGAAAATATTAATTTGTGGAAAATGTTGTTCTAAGTGATCGTAAAAAGACAGTTAAATTAAGTTTAATCCTGTCAAATAAGTTTAATCGTGAAAACCGAATCGACACCACTGTAATTCTTTTTTAATTTCCATTTATCCTTTTATGTTAGGCCGGGATCTCTTGGACCGCAGTACGTATAGTTACATTCTCTACAAGGAACATACTCGTATTATCGTTACTATTTGTCGCGATAATTAATTAAGGCAGATAGCACACTGCTCCGGAATCCGCTCCGGTGTGCTGTGCGGCGGTTTTTAGGGTTCCGTAGCCAAATGGCAAAAAACGGAACCCTTATGGATTCGTCATGTCTGTCTGTCTGTCTGTCTGTCCGTATGTCACAGCCACTTTTTTTCCGAAACTATAAGAACTATACTGTTGAAACTTTGTAAGTAGATGTATTCTGTGAACCGCATTAAGATTTTCACACAAAAATAGAAAAAAAAAAAAAAATTTTGGGGCTCCCCATACTTAGAACTGAAACTCAAAAAATTTTTCTCATCAAACCCATACGTGTGGGGTATCTATGGAAAAAAGGTCTTCAAAAATGATATTGAGGTTTCTAATATCATTTTCTTCTAAACTGAATAGTTTGCGCGAGAGACACTTCCAAAGTTGTAAAATGTGTGTGTGTCCCCCCCCCCCCGTAACTTCTAAAATAAGAGAATGATAAAACTAAAAAATATATATGATGTACATTACCATGCAAACTTCCACCGAAAATTGGTTTGAACGATATCTAGTAAGTAGTTTTTTTTTAATACGTCATAAATCGTAAACCGCAATTTACCTTTCATTCAAGTTACAACGAACTACAAGAACTTTTATATTATGTTACTCGCTGCTACGGAACCCTTCATGGGCGAGTCCGACTCGCACTTGGCCGGTTTTTTTTTACTATGGAAAGTGACAAATAAAACCGAAACCAATGACAAATGAAGGAAAGTATCCTAACAATTATTGTACGCGAACTGTACAACAACGCTGAGTCAGTAATAAACTAAGGCAAATCTGAAACCCCAACATACACGTGTCAGGCGAAGTGGGCCACAGTTATTTTGTAAACTGAATCTTGATTCCCGCCCAATCTCGATATGAAGCAGAAATTATGCGTAGATATCAATCAGTATAATTACTTACCTACGTCTATGTCTCAAATACAGGATGTTATAAAAAGTGCATTTGAAATTTTAAGGGGTTACTCAGAATAAAGTATAGAATACAGAAAAAATATAAAAAATCCGATCTACAATTATTTTTTTCAGTTTCCCATACTAAATCTGAATAGGTAGTGAATCAAGAATTTGTATGGAAAACTGAATAAAAACATTGAAGTTGGATTTTTCAATATTTTTCCTGTATTCTATATTTAATTCTGAGTAACCCCTTAAAATTTCAAATACACTTTTTTTGCACCCAGTGTGTAAACAAATTACCTAAATACCATATTTACTATTGTCTTATTGTTTATGTTTAATTTTCTGTTATTTTTATTGTATTCAGTAACTGTGATCATATATTATTAATTTTCAATATGAGTAACCTGTGTTGACTAATTTTCGGAAGGGCGCCGCGGGAAGTTGTAAAACGTCACTTATGATGGCGCGACCGTTGATATCATTTGACTGTGTATTTTGATGGTGAATTATATCGAGGGTTCACGGGCGACTTGTATTAAGCGACATTTTTGGAAACACAGGTAACCTCTACTTTAAAAATTTATTTCTTACAAAATACCTCACAAAAAATAACTTCTGAATAATATTTGAAATATTAAGAATATCGAGTATCTATATAATACTAAGAAGTTAAGTTTTAATGATTATTTTTCTAAGAAATATTTTTTTAAATCAGTCTCCTGAACACATCTAAAAATGTCGCTTAATACAAATCGCCCGTGAACCCTCGTATGGATATTTCTGAGATTGAGTCTTTTACATTACACAAGTTTTCATCTGTATATGAAGAAACATGCCAAGGGATAGTCTCGCTGTCATATATTTTATAGCTTCGGACGTCTGCAAGAGACCTTCATACAAATCTGGAAATCCGATGTGCACGTTTCGTCACCGACGTTTTCCTCCACTGTTAAAGCTATTGGTATGAAATGTACGTAAGTTTCTAAGGCTCATTGGCAGAATGGATTTGAACCCGAGACTTCTGATTAAGAGATCAGAGTCAGCCACCGACGCTTTTTTTTCAGTTCATTGAATACACTTTATGCACTTTTGGCTGCTTTTGGATCCTCTAGAGCAGTGTTTTTCAACCTTTTTTAATACCCGACCCCTTTACAAGTTAAAAAATTCTTGCGACCCCCCTAGGGCCATATAAATACTAAATGTTAGTGATTTGAAAGACTACTTTTATAATTTTCTTCAATTAGAGTATGATTTACTTATAAACGTCTCCAAAATATAATCACTTTTTGACAATTTGTAAAAATATAAACAGGACCAGCCTTCTCACTGAAATCGTATTTTTTCATTGCAGTGTAGGACCTATAACCACTTACTTTTTCTTATCCCGCGACCCCTTTAGGAAGGCTACCCGACCCCCCCGGGGGTTGCGACCCACAGGTTGAAAAACACTGCTCTAGAGGCCGCCACATTGAACTTAGTAAGTTAGTAAGTTAAGAAAAGTTTTACTCCAATCCACCCGGTAGTTTTCAAAGTCATCACGGAGATATTGTTTTCAGTCGTCATTTAATGACGACTGATAAAACAAAATCTTTGAATGAAATGCAAAAAAATAACACATTAGGAATTTTCATCTCCTTCCAAGATATTGATCTGCGTGAATCGGAAACGTTATACCTTTTATTCAGATTTGTACGTCCACTGTTACATGTAAGTACCCAAATTTAAATTTTCATGCGTCTACCATAGACAGATCCCGAAAATAACGGTCACTCCGTGCGCTCATTTCAACGAGAATCAATTTATTCGTAGCGGTTTATTCTCTTCAAGTAGATGTATGCTCTCGTTCTATTTTTGATTTGAATTTCGAATTACGTGGACCCGTTTTGACAACAGTTTTAAATTATATTTATATGTTCATATTAAAGTCATCCATTTGTTCTGGTATGTATAACATACAACTCTGTTCCAAGCTTGATGATGTGGGTGAAATATCCATAGGACGTACCGTGTAGCGTTTTCATAAAGTCGTTAATCAATTATCGTCTTTTGGGATGCAGCGCTAGAAGTACGCAGATGACAGCTGTCACCCAACCATCAAGTTTGGAATAGAGATAGGTATTATGTACGCATTTATGCAAAGGATTTGGTACAAGCACGTAAAAGCTTGTACTTACATCTATTTACAGTACCTATTCTTTGCGGCTAAAAAGATTATATGAAAAAATGCATTTATTTAAATATACTATGCATAAAAACATTTTTCATGAGGAAACTTTGATAAAAATTATTTTCACAACAACTGTGAAAATCACCATTTTATAGAAATAGGTAGGTATGTGGTGCTTCATAATTAACTCCTGAACCGAAAAACAATAAAACCTTAAACCAATGATGTAATGATGTATGTTCTACCTTAAACGTTGACATGGTTTCCACTTGATTTCAATTTGAATTTTTATCAAACGTTAGGCACTTGACAAGATGCAGTTTTTGATCGCATTACATAATTTCATATAGCAGTATTCTGAAAAATCGAGATCTAGTTTAGCATTTTCCACGGATTGGAACCATTGAAAAAATTTAAATTTGAAATTAGACTGCTCTCATTCGTTTATTGAACGTCTCTGTTCCAAAACCATAGGTAAACACGATACGAGTAGCGGCTACTCGCGACTTAGTCATTGCGCATTTGAGAATGCGCTCCTGTAGGAATCTATAAATTATCTTGAATTAAAAATGGAGTATGTTATTTGGAGTACTTTATTAACTATCTACCTATATGCGGCAAATATCAAACTCGATTATGCCGTTCATGCGATAAATGATTTATTATAAACATTGTGCGCAGACTTCACCTCTCCTTTAAGGAAAGAATGTATATAAATAATATTATGTTTACATGACTGATAAACAATTTATCAATACCTATTGACTAATTTTGTAATTTTTGTATTTTTTTGGAAGTATATATCTTTTTATATAGGACTTTGTACCTGAAAATAAACATTTATTATTATTATTATTGTAAAAGTTGCTATGCAACTTAAGGCTTAGGCTAACTGCTGGAAAATAAGGGCCTCAAAGATCCTAAACTTTCATACTTATGGCATTTTATTGCTTTTTTATTTTTTATTTTCTGCCCATGAAACTAAACGATAAAAAGAAGAAAAAGGAACGTACACATCGAACCAAAAAAACTCCCTTATACAGGTAACAACCCATATCGTCCCCACTGCAGGGGCAAGGGTCCCTTCCCAAAGCTATAAAAGGTAAGGCCTTACTCCACACCAAGGGGTCCAAGTCCGAAAGTGGAGGTTCTGAGGCTAGCCACTCTGAACCACCACCGCTTGTTTTTTTGTATGTATAGAATAGAGTTCAGGTCACAGATTAGATAATAGCTCAGGCATAGAGTAAAAGATCCTACTGGTAACTCTCTTTGCGAACTTGGAAGGGAAGTAAAAAAACCTCTGGGTCCTAGACTTATTACATCTTTAAATACACACAATGAAAAGCAGCATATTTTGATATTCTGCTATTATTATTATTATTTCACATTTAGAGTTTCTAGTAAGTATTTTTCTCTATTTATATTATTTCTACAGTCGCAACAATAATTCGTATTAATTATCTACTTAAACTGAAACTCGTGTACAATACTTAACTTCAGCTATTACCAAACCTTTCTTTCGGTTTTCAGAAATAATTTGAAACACGCTCAACATATCGAAATCAAGAACATCAATTTGTGTTCACGTATTGGCCTGTTATTTCGTACCTCCCGCGGGGCTGATGGGGATGAGTCCTGCTGTGTTGTCCACGAGCAGAGCCTTGGAAGCATTTATCTGTTCCACGTGTATCGATACAGACGACAAATTGCTTTATTTTCATATCAAAATAGGTACTTAGTTTAGGTAATGATCCGAAAAGGCTCGTGTACGCCTACGTTTCAATGAAGAGCAAAAATCTGGAACAGTGTGTTGATTATTGTGTTTACGCGTTTTTTTTTGTTTTTTTTTTAATTAATCAAACAAATGTCAAACATAAAAATATTAATAAACTTTGATTATTGGGATGTATTTTATCGCACTTTTATGTTTATTGAAATAGGTAAGTAACAAGAATTGTAAGGCACTATAAAAATTAAATATGTATCTACCTATAAAAAGCTTCTTACCTGATTAACAAACACACTTTAAAAAAAGCTCTTTGCAACAAAATTAAAAATAATTTATTTGCATTATCAAAAAAATAATATTCGCACCACCATAGTTCAAAAGTACATATAACAACGAGCAGTCGACGAAGCCTCTTCGAAGCTCCTATTCTGTGGTTATCATATCAAACCAAACGAAGACTGATGACTTCCATCAACCTTTATAGAGCAATCTAATATTTTTAAAGTTGAATGAAAACGCAATCTAGTCATTTTAAACCTAATCAGTTTAAACTGGAAACTTATATCCCGTAAAATGTGCATATCTACTTATTTAAAAAACAAAACAAATAGGAAATGAAACAATGCGAAAAATATTTTTTTCAAACAGACTTTTATTTGTAATTGTACCATAATAATATTGCATTATAATTAAATATCCATTTTTTTAACCACAACTGGTAAGCGTACGCGTAGCCATGCATGCGTATTGTACGTTTCTAAGCAATTTTTTTTTAGATTTTTTATACATTATGTGGACTAGGTGGTCTATAATAAGTATAATTTATATGCCCATAAGCTAACATCATTTTTATTCAATACCGTATATTTTTTAGGGTTCCGTAGCCAAATTGCAAAAAACGGAACCCTTATGGATTCGCCATGTCTGTCTGTCTGTCTTATCTGTCCGTCCGTATGTCACAGCCACTTTTTTCCGAAACTACAAGAACTATACTGTTGAAACTTGGTAAGTAGATGTATTCTGTGAACCGCATTAAGATTTTCACACAAAAATAAAAAAAAAACAATAAATTTTGGGGGTTCCCCATACTTAGAACTGAAACTCAAAATTTTTTTTTTCATCAAACCCATACGTGTGGGGTATCTATAGATAGGTCTTCAAAAATGATATTGAGGTTTCTAATATATATTTTTTCTAAACTGAATAGTTTGCGCGAGAGACACTTCCAAAGTGGTAAAATGTGCCCCCCCCCCCGTAACTTCTAAAATAAGAGAATGATAAAACTAAAAAAAAATATATGATGTACATTACCATGCAAACTTCCACCGAAAATTGGTTTGAACGAGATCTAGTAAGTAGTTTTTTTTAATACGTCATAAATCGTAAACCACAATTTACCTACAACGAACTACAAGAGCTTTTATTAGATAACATCAAAGTAGTATTTGACATAGGCTGGGTAGGTATTTTTTCAATGAAAGAACTTTTTATGAATGTTTTATTTCCACCAACTTCGAAGATTTGATTGGTTTCTAACAAATTAAATTATCTAAACAAAAATAATTAAGTCGTTTAAGCTATAGTTCTTATAAATATTATGAAGCTACTGCAGAAGTATCATCTGTATCATAATAATTATTATTAGAGTCCTTGTATTTGTCAGCATTATTATGTACTTCCTCATCATTAAACATCTGGTCCATTTCAATAGGATCGTCTTCATAGCCTGATTGTCCTACAGCTTCTTGTGGATCGTGAACAGAACCTTGCGGGTAAACTTTGACATTGCCATACAAGTGAGGCTTCAAAGCTTGGTACTTATCGTACAAGTTACTGTCTACAATTAAAACATCTTCTCCTTCTTCATCTGGTTTCACTTTACCATTAGTATTCGTTGTGCCAGATTTTTCGCTTTCATTGTCACTGTCAACTTCGTTTTCATTATCATTTATATCTTTATCTTTTATATCATCGTCACTATCTTGAATATAATCTTTGACTTCAATATTTTGAGTATTTTCGCCTGGATTTATATGATGGTCATTGTGTGTATCACTTTGATCGTTAATTGCGTAGTCATACTGATTTGAACTTGACTGTATCAGTTCTTCATTACTTTTCTTGCCATACTGAATTTCTGAAATATCACTAGTATCTTCAGAGCTATCGTTAGGATCTTCCTCAGCTTTGTCATACGAATTATCATTTGAACTCACAATTTCACTGTCTGTAGCACTATTTTCATCATAATTATTCACTACTTGACCGTTAAAATTATCTGGAACAGTTTGTAAAGTAAGGACTGCATCGTAAGGGACTCCAGTATTTCCTTGAAATACTATCACGACATATTTGTAGCCTGGTCCTCCATCATAAATAGCAGCTTTAAGATCATTCCCAAAATCTATCCCGCTTACTCTTACATGTGTTATCGTATCACCGTCTCCAATAGCAGGATATCTGACTGCTAATGATCCACCAGGGACAGACAATCTTATTTGTTCTGTGTTTGTCTTTTCCAGTTCTTCATTACCAACGTCCAGAAGGAATGCGTAAGGATATTTGTGGAACGGATTGGCTGTTACCAATACAATGAGAAGAGGCACAGTAATCAACAGTAACATCGCAGTTACTTTACTCGGCTACTGGTTAGCAATGACAGGTCATGGTAGAGTAGTCAGATTCTTATATAACTTGATTTTCACGGTTCAGGTGTAACGGTTTTTGTTTGGCCGTGGTAACTAGCGTGACTTGAAGGCTAGGTTCGAACTTCATCTGTTTACTAGGATGAGAATCTTCTTTACTTACCAGGGAAGTCTTGTTTCCTTATTATTATTACTACTTATTACTTTTTTGACTATTATTTCACGATTTCCCATTCTCTTATAAAGTCTGTCTATAATTTTTAATATAATCTTAGGTATGTCACTGTAACTTCCGAAAAACCGAATAACACGATCATAATAATAATTGCCATCGCAATTTATTGAATATCACGAGAACAAAATGACGTACAGAATCCAAATTTAGCAACCCGCTGTGGGCTAGGGCGAGTCCAAACAACTACTTTTTATTTTTCTTCTACCTACCAAAAAAACTTTTAAAAAACGTCTATTTGAAAAAACATTCTGTAGATACATACCTAAACGTAGATTATTTTAATGATAATGACATTTGGAATATTCCTCCAGCAAAATGATATGACGTTTATAAGAGTGCTTAATGTACCTACGTAAATAAATAAATGATTTTGAATTTTGAATGATAAAACCCTTATTAAAAAGCATGTTTTATTTAACAGCATTTTTTTTAATTTTACTGAATATTGGTGGTGAAAACACGAATGTATTAGGTATACATTGATTTTACACGTGATTTTATACATAGGTTAATTTTATTAAAAAAAAACATACTTAGCTAATATAACATTTTCGTTTATAAATGATGTATTTATGTATAAATAAATTAAGAACACTTTTATAGCTTAACAACAGATTATGGGTTCACAAATATGTTTAATATGATCGAGTACTGCATCATTTTTTTTACATTCGGTAACCTATAATTCACAATATAGCTTACTTACATAATACAATAGGTATGTAGGTGTACTGTCAAAAACTAAAGTCTTACAGGTACTCCACATCAGTTAAGTTCAAAAGCGATAAAAACAATAACAGAATAGATTATCTTTCTTTCACCCAGGAAACCAGCGTCTTCCTACCCATTTTATAACCATGCTACTACCCAATTTTCCTATAATAACCAGTAGTAACACATCCTTCGACGGTACGCCGCGCCGCCGCGCCGCGCCGCGCCGAACG
Source organism: Coleophora deauratella (assembly GCA_958295455.1). Lineage (NCBI taxonomy): Eukaryota > Metazoa > Arthropoda > Insecta > Lepidoptera > Coleophoridae > Coleophora > Coleophora deauratella. Next base: position 10,810,295 of record OY282409.1, read on the forward strand.
AAACTGTCAAAGAAAAGACATCAACGCGAGCTCACCGCGACACTTACGCACGAAAGAGCTTCTAGGTATATGTGTACGTGAAGTACCAGTATAATTATCATCATACGGAAGACGTCCACCAAAGCATCACAGTTCATCATCATCAGTCATGCATCATCTACAGCCCCACTTAGCTCGATTTTCTACAAGACCCAAATGGGTCACTGGATTATCGATCCATCTACTAAGGTCCGTACAATGCGGTTATCATTTCTTCTGCGAACTAGATATATGTACCGGCACATCCTTAGCTATACCTGTCTATAGGTATATGGCCTACCCATTAACCTTTTCTACTCGTTTATTCTATGAGCTATGTTGGTGACTTTCGTTCTTTTTACTTATCTCTCCCTTAATTTGGCGGATATCAAACTGCACCGGAATGTGTCAAGTAAAAATTCGCAGCACCGCACACCGGAGCGCATTCCGGTGCAGTGTGATATCCGCCTTTGAGTTCTATCACGGAACGAAACCCCAAGCATACCTTACTCCATAACCCGTATGGCGACTTTAATATTACCTAATTAAATTACATAATTATTAAGAGTTTTTATAACAGGAATATTACAAATTATTTTGGAAGAATACAGATTAAGTATTGTAGATTCATACACCCAGAATGTAATGAAATAGACGTAAGGACCTGCAAACTGGATTTTCTACTCATCATTCCATTCTGAACAAATTTAAAAACATTTTTTTGCGCTTTCAGTAAAGTCATAGAGCAAAGGACACGTTTCATTTTGTGCCTGGACATGTACGTAGTACGAAAAATATAGAAAAATATAGGCTTTCTAGGAAAAATAATGAAAAAAATATTAGAAGCAGGGTTGCGTGGTTCAGGCATAATGTTTTGTCAGCACTTTTTACAATATAAATGGTAACACTGAAGCTTGCAATAGTAGGTCACGTTCAGAAATTATGGCTTCATCCACATATTCCTCAGATGCTTTCTCTGACTCTGATTGACTGAACACCCTTCTGTTCTGACTTCTGACATTGGTGTACGATTTTTAAAATCTGTGGATATGCCTTGTCTCTTTTACAGGCATAACAGCTGGTTTTTGAGTTACTTGTCGGACAACTAAATTATTCATTTCAATGGTATGTACAAAATCTAGTTTCTGAACGTAAAATGCTCGAAAATTGCGCTCGCTTCGCCATGTTGGGTGATTTATATGTTGCGATTGTTAAATCTGAGAAACTAGATGAACCTCGCAACGAAGGTAAATCGAAGGAAATGTACAATTAGAAAAGACTATGTTTCTAATGACTTATTTATGATGTTTAGTACACAGACCAGGTCCAAGCTCCATAGTCCCGTGAAACGTCTCCTTTATTCAGTGTGATTAGTAGAAACAAGCTCCATCGGTCCTACTCCTTTGTCGATTTTATTACATCCTGTTTACGTCATTTAGATTTCAAAGATAATTTGGGTTAAAATATATTCTTATAGGTACTTAATATACAACATGTCTTTCGTTATCACATAAATAGGTTTTGGAAGCTTTAAGAAATCGCATAGCAGGTAGGTATTGTCTTTCAAAAGCTTTTTCGTTATAATTCATTAATTGCTTCTAGCTAAAACCACAGCTACAAAAAGCACCATAGGCTGGTAAATATACTTATTTTACCTAACAGAAGTGCCCATTATACGTAGAATATTTCGATGTACGAGAATTATCGGTAAAGAACAAACCCGGAATTAAGTTCACTAAACAATGCCATTCACCTAGATTAAATACAAACATCATTACTAAAGAACTGTTAAAATAAACTCAAACTCAAAATAAATAACGTAAATCAAGTAAAAAACGAACAGAACCAACTTAATAGCTATACAATACAAGTGACTTTTTCTTCGACGACAAGCGGCCAATGGTAGATTCTAATCATAAACTGAACAATCGCCAAAAATTCAAACCCCAAGAGACTTTACTGTGGATTGTAAGTTGACGTCAATACTGTCGTTTGTTTAGGTAAACTGTATTAAATCTTCTTGTTATACTCAATTAATTTAATGATTGTCCATAATTTATCAGTCAGTTTGCGAACTTTGTATGAAGAGTGAATTTATACGCTCCGATTTTATATATACAATGGTGGTCATAATATAATTAAGAACGATTTGTAATTCCATAAATTTTTGATTAAAATCGTGATATATGTAGTTTTGTGTTCTTCCTTAGAAGTAATTAGTTATGTTATGAAATAGCCACATGGATAAGGACAAGGCAAACTGAATTAGGAATAGAAATATAAAATCGCTGACAATTTTTTTATAATTTTCATTTTTTTTATTTTTCTTTTTTTTCTTTTTCATTTTCTTTTCTAGTATGCCACTAACTATTAATTTTAGCATAAAAATTATTTATTTGCCTTTTTTAATAATCATTCTTTCACATTAATGTAATTTATTCTATCAAGTTTTATCTCGAACAGTTTACTAATCGTTCTTAATTATTTGTCCAGCTTCATTTGTATTTGAATTTGTTACTATTGAAAAGAAAATGAAAATTATAAAAAAATAGTCAGCGATTTAATATCTCTATTCCTAATTCAGTTTGCCTTATCCTTATCCATGTGGCTATTTCATAACATAACTAATTACTTCTAAGGAAGAACACAAAACTACATACCTATATCACGATTTTAATCAAAAATTTATGGAATTACAAATCGTTCTTAATTATATGACCACCACTGTATGTATTTTTCTTGGGGAAAATTGTTCAGTTTCATGATCAACAACTGCCTTTTACCGCTTATGAACGAATAAAAAGCGAATAAGAAGATTAACGGATAAATACCGATCGAGAATCACGTTATCCCATAATTTATTGCTTTTAAAGTCTACAATCTAAATAATATTAATACTTTATTTCCTTACACATATCTTTATACATAAAAGTCGACAACGTCGCATAATAACATGTCATACTGGCCAATTAAAAAAATTATAAAACTAGAGAAAAAAATTACCGCAACATTCCTCTCATCTGTTTGTTCTGGTGATGCAGGGAAGTCTGAGCTCTATCGGCTTGGTTAATCATCTGGTCCAGCTTGCTAACTTGAGAAGTCACTAGCTTACCAACATCTTTCACCACTCCTGTATCTTTTTGCTTCTGCATTGTCTCTAAATCCTTTAAAGCCGTGTTAATATCGCCGCCATGTTGAGATTTTCCCGCGCGAATCTTCATCTCGTCCTCGTTCGGACCAAGACCTTCGTTTATACTGCCAATTTCTTTTTTTGGTGGTATGTAATCTTTGTCGTAATTTGTCTGCCCTACGTAGCTGGGTTCGCTGGAATATGACAAGTTGTCTTTGGCTGTTAATTTTACGCGAAAAAAGTTGGTGAGACTGCCGCAGACCCCCTAAAAATAATTAATAATTAGGTACCTCTTAGTATAACATCACAACATGTCCTTTTCAATGACCTAAATCAAATCAAACCAGCAGCGTACCTACCTTTAATCTATTCAGCTTGTTTTGCGTCGAATTTAATATTGTATTTAACTCTGCAAGACCACTGCTTCCCTGCTTCAGAGTTTCATCCAGCACTGCTGTATTCTGAAAGAAAATTATCATGAACGTCTTCTATTAATTTTGCACTTCGCATCTTTTTTTTCGGCCAGTTTTTACGATTGAGAGAGAAAAGAGTTTCTGTTATTGCTAACCAACCAACTAACCTCCGTAGTCTTGATATCAATCTCTTCAAACTCGACTACGTCCAAGTATTTATGCTTTTCCAAAAACTCTTCTTTGTTTGGAAGAGGTTGTCCAAATAACTCGGCTCTTATACAAGCATCTTCGTAAGCTTTTAATGCCATTTTTTAAGTTATTAAATTTTATAAAACTAGCCACTTTTCTCTGATTTAATAATAAAACACTCAATAGGCATAAATAGCCAAATTTTAGACGTGCAAGTAAACCTCGATACTGGAACTTGTCACGTCGTCGTAGTTAGTCTGGCTGAAGTATTGATTTTCTTTCTCTGTACTCTGCCCTGCTTATTTTTGTTTTAGGTGAACCAGATTTTACTTTATTTGAACTTCGCCTGGCCAAATGTTTCTGACAACACATCAAATCAAGAGACCAACAAAAGATACCTACAAAGATTTAATCGTACATGGGTTTAAAAACGTATTATTTTCAAAAATTCCCGCTTTTTCTACGTTCCTTTTCAAGTAATATGTCGTTCGTTTTATAACATTTTCAAACGTTTATAAATTCTATCATTGATGTTAGATTAAGATTACGCACTTACGCACACACATCTCTATTTTAATCAAAATTGTAACGATGTTTTTAGTTTATGCTCGGCTTTTTGTTTTTGCAGGTCTTTGATTTTGACTACCTATCTCGCGTACAAAATCATTGCTCGCTCGTCAGACAGCTGTTCGAAAGGTCAACGTTCGCCACCAGCTACGCAAAGCCGCAATGATCGAGAACGAGATAGCAGTATCTCCCTTATCCGTGCCTCATTCATTGTGGTTGTGTTGTTGTGTTGTCCATTGTCCATAATTTGTTGTTGGAATGCCGATACCGGTGAAAATATAAATAATTTACATTTTCACTTTTCAGCCACTTTGCCGTTAAATGTTATTGAAAACAGTCGTTTCAGTATTATTAAAGAATAAAAATTTAACGTTTTGTGTTTTTGGCCGTATTTCATCTGCTGATATGTCTACAGACAAAACTACAGGTTAGAAATGTTTTATTAACTCTGTGTAAATAATAGTAATTCCGTCATCTGTTTTTTGTTTCTGAATACCCACTAACCATCGTACAGCCTAAAGTTAAAGTCTGCAAAATTATTGTACCGCGTCCTTGTACCGTGTGTTGGTAATGTTTCCAAACTTTGCAGTGTCATCATGGTGTATTTCATAAATGGTATTTTCAACAAGCGGAGGATCGTTTTAAATTATGGTTCCAGTTCCTAATCATTTTTCAAAACACCAAAGAGTATTTCTAACAAAAATTCTTGCAACCTCCTTCTAGATTCAAATAGTGCATGAAAGAAAAAATTATTCTGCTGTCAACCGTCAAAAAAATATTTTGGATTGGAAAAATTTCTGTCTTCTATTACCGGATCTATTTTTAATAAAATTATTTATAGCCAGCATTTCCTGAAAACAATTTTCATACAGACACCACCATGAAATGAGTAAAATATTAATAGTGTTATCACCAGTTGGCAAGTGTGTGTTCACAAAATTCAAAAGTTACAGTACGCTTAAACAAGTCTCACAATCATCAAGTGAGTTCGTTTAGAAAATTGTAAAGTCAGTTATAGTGATTCAAACTGGATACTCTTAGCAATGGAGACCAAAAAGAGCCCTATACGGCCGGTTGGTATTGAATAAGTAGTTAAATATTGTTTACGCCAACCAAAATATGTTAATTTTTAACAATATATATTATTGATTGCAGTGGCCTTTTGCAATCTTAGAGAGAGGCTGTGTGTCTTGTAAATACTGCAAGAAATTTGTTTTTAAAAAAGGTGACTTCTTTACAGGAGTTATAAATAGTGTTTTATTTTTAAGAGAGCAACTTCTTTTACAGAAGTTGTAAATACTGTATTTAAAAAAATTGCAGAAGTTGTAATTACTGTAGGTGTACCTGAAATGATACTGTAGGCCGGTGATGTACAGCAGGGTGACTGAGATACAATAACAGCACTACTGTGCATTACACAGACCAATGCATCATAACATGATCAGTGGTTCCCTCACACTCTTATCCTCATCATACAACCGAGGGGTCGTCCATTAATCACGTGAGGCTCAAAAGGGGGGAGGGGGTTCAGAAAAAATCACGAAACATCACAAGGGCGGAGGGGGGTGTACTGAGATATCACATGTATTTATTTTTATGTTGAACATGCAATTTCTAGAGTAATTTCCAAACGTCGGACTGTTGTTGTTATGTTGTTTTTAACTCTTCCCAAGGTTTGAAACGGCTTCAGGCAGAAACAACCTGCAACCTTAATGTCTGTCTGGAAATTTTTATCACGGTGCTTAATTTTCCATAATTAAATTACTAAAGATAATATTTTGTGCCAAAAAAATACAAGTGATTTTAGGTAGGGGGTAGGGGGGTAGTCTAAAACCTCACCACATATCACCAGGGGGGAGGGAGGGTCTAAAAAGTTGCTAAAAACATCACATGATTAATGGATGGCCCCCAACATACTAAAATACATACTACGAAAAGATACACTAATAGGTTAGGTCCTGAAACCTCCTTCTGCAACTTATTTCAGTTAAACGATTTCTCAGTAAAGTAAAAAATTACTTAAGTTCAGTTAAAAATATTGAATTTATTTTTCAGAACCGCTAAGCCTAGAAACTCTATCAAAACTGAGGAATGACTTCTACTCGGACCCTAAGAATGAGCTGGCTCAGAACGTCTGCACACGATTCGATCCCTTTGAGGTGGCGATCAGCAAGAGGAATACTGACTCCGCATTACATGTGTACAACATCAAGGTAACTCAGATTTGGCTACTTAATGAGCCCTGCTTCTGTGATGCTCCGGCATTTGTTTGAAATCCCCTGCTTTACTCTCACCAAGATCTCACAACTCTCACACATTCACAACAGTTGCCTTATTGGAGAAAAGAAAATAAGGCAACTCATCATACCAAGTTTTTCAATTGTTCAATTTTAGGGTGAATGAAATTGAGGCACACCAAAATTTAAGGACAGACATTAACTAGAAAAAAGCTGAAAAACTAATAATAATATCTGGGACAAATCACACACGGTCATCTGGCCCCAAACTAGGATTCCCTGTATCTTGGGAGCCAGAGACTGATATATATGCACATATACTTTTTAAATACATACATATATAGATATAATACACCCAGACTCTGAGCAAACAATTCTGCTCATCACAGAAAAGTTTGCCCTGTGTGGGGATTGAACCCACGACTCTCGGATCAGAGGTCAGGATCGCTAACCACTTAGCCACCGAGTCAGTCACTTATTTTACACTTCACTTTTATGGTTTATTTCTGCCACCAGGTGGAGTCTGAGGGTAAGCCGGTGACGAACCAGGAGAGCTCGGGGCGCTGCTGGTTGTTCGCGGCGCTGAACGTGATGCGGCTGCCCTTCATGAAGAAGTATGGCATCGAGGAGTTTGAATTCTCGCAGAGGTGAGTTAGCAATCATCATCGGCCAAAAGACCTCCACTGCTGGACAAAAGCCTACCCGAAGGACTTCCACGGCGGCCGGTCCAGTGCTGTCCGCATCCAGTAGCTTGCCGCAACCATCGCCAGGTCATCGTTTCACCGAATGTACTTAGTCAGTAATAAGTCTAATCAATCAACCCACTACTAGGTCTAGGCCCGTCTTGTCCACGCTACTTATATCAGTCCTTCGTGACTGCTCTGCTCGTCCCAACTACACCGAAACATCTAAAATACAAGCTTGCGATATAACTGTCGCTACAAATAGAACAGCAACATAAAAAGTACAGTTTCTGACCCATATACATCCAGTGGCTTCCTATAGTCTGTCTAGATTATCAGTCCATCTGATAGGGAAACAATCAACGTTACTTCTTAAGGGCTGTGGTCACGATTTACGAACCGTAAGAACCGTCTATTAAAAAGCCACTGGTTATCAGTTATGCGAGCTATATGGCCTGCTAATGGAAATGATAATGAAAATATTTTATTCGAAGTAGGTAGCAGTGTACACTTTTCGAACGTCATTCTTTTATCTACCTAATACGAGGTTCCTACCACTCGGAACTCGTATACCCACCGTTTCGGGAAGTGTTTGCGGAGTGAGAAGAAACGGCGGGCCCTAAAGAAACTCCCTCCAACACATTTTTTTAAAAAGTCCTATATTCTATTACATCTTAATGCTAGAGCAATAAATTAATTATACAATGTCATGTCTGTAAATAAAATATAAAAAAATAAGAATAAAGAAAGAAAATAGAAAATAGAAAGAAAATCAAAAGAGATAAAAGTAAAAATTATTTGTAGCTAATGACTAACAATTCAAAAAAACCAATGACAAGAGCAGGCCAGTTCACACGGACAGCACCCGATCACGAGTATAACGCAAGAGTCAGCCATCGCTCCCCTCAACCATATTTGAGGGAAGGGAACGACCCGGCTCCCGATACGCCACCATCCGCACGAACATTTAAGCGTATGCTCATTGCCACTACAACTTGCTGAGTCTGTGAGTTGTATCAGTGACTATAATTCTTCTATGGAGTTATTTCGGCATCGAAACCTCAAGCATAGCTCTCGCTTTGTAAGTGTCACGTCATGTAATATAGACTGCCCTTTTAAAGCTCTTTAAGCAAGACCTCGGTGTCTCGCTTTGTGCATCCTCCTCAGAAAAACGTTCTCTTGTCGACAGTTATCTGTTCTTCTGGGACAAGATCGAGCGCTCTCACTACTGGCTCAATAACATCGTGGCGACCGCCAAGCAAGGGGAGCCTCTAGAGGGGCGGCTCGTCAACTTCTTGCTCAAGGTAAAGGCTAGATTTCATCCAAAATTAATCTATAATGTACTGATGCAGGCGCGTGCCCAGATATTAAAACAGAGATGGGGGAAGGGATCATGGGAAATTTTTGCCAGTTTTTTATTTATCAAAAGAAGTTTCAGATTTATAGCATTTTAGGATTTTTAGGTCAATTATCCTTGCGCGCCATTTTTTCGAAACATACTTAGTGATTTTAGGGAGTCGTATTTCCCCCCTGCTGACGCGCGTATACTGATGTTGTATAAATATCACGCATAAGAAGTGCAAAATTGTTTATCATTATTTACTCGGTTATCTACATGTTTTGTTTACATAGTTACCGTAATGTTCTATTGTCAACCGCTTGCACCTGGTGATAAAACGGTAACGATAAATTCATCATTGTTCGCGGTTTCGTTCGCACTAATAGCCAAATGGAATTTTCCAGAAAATACATGTGTTGTTTCCAGTGCCAATATATTCTGATAAGAAATGAAACTGAGACAGTCGTACAGATACATACTACCGACAATCTCAAACCACAGTACGTCATATCTATCTATCTATTATGATATCACTAGACTAGACACCTAAAACAAAAGTTTATGAGAAACAACAAAGATTTAGTTGAGTCATTCAGAAGTTTCGAAAGTTTCTATTTAATGGACGCTTTATACATTCATTGAACTGTCTTTTCTTTTCTACCTACCACTTGAACCTGTACACTTAACATGTCGATTTGGGAATTATAATATTTGTGAAACGAGAAAAAACGCTTCAACACATTTAACGCTTACAACATTTATATAATTAAGAGCTGAAGGTGGCTGCAGGATACATACATCTTTATCATTCACATAGTCATAGGTGATGTGATGACTCACTAACTGTTGGGCTACCAGTTTCAAGCTTCGTAAAACATGTTTCATGTTATACTTCCATGATAAACTTATTATAAACAAAAATTGACTTTCGCAAAGTACACTGCATCAATCCTACAAGGAATCGAATATAAAAGCTTGGAACATCATTTTAATGCAAAAAAAAAAACATAAAATACATATCTATGTATGTTCTAAGTACCAGCAAAAACAAAACAATCTCCAAATAATCCAATCCAATTTCAACTTCTGGAATGCCTCTTATTATTTTTCGAATTTCGCTATCTTCAATGCGTCAATTTTCTTTTTACACAATGAATCTTTTTAATGTAGCTATTTGACGTACCAGGATCCCATAAACGACGGGGGGCAATGGGACATGATCGTGAACCTGGTGAACAAGTACGGCGTGATGCCCAAGAAGTGCTTCCCGGAGTCGTACAGCTCGCGCAAAAGCCTGCACATGAATGCTCTCATCAAGACCAAGGTATGCAGGTGAAGCGATAGGGGTGGCAGTTTTACTCTTTATCAAATGCCAGAAACGACAACTTGTTCTAAAAGTGTAACATCATAACTTCGTGAAGTCGTTTCCATAATTAATGAAATTCCAAACCAGTAAGTCTTTCTTCTGTTTTAATAAAAGAGTTATTTAGTGAAAAAATATTTTATAATTTATCGTTGATGTAGATCACAAATAACCCTTTTGTTCCTGTTCAAAATCACCAACGATAGCCGAATGCGCGGGGCGTGATTAGCCAAAATGCAGGGCTATGAATGGCCAACCCAAACACGCGCAGTAACTCTTTTTTTTTATAGGTTAACACCATTCTAACTTCGTTATTATAATACGAACTATTTTGATGGTACAGTTAAATGGTGCTAATCGATAAGAAAAAGTAGGTTCTCAAATTATTTCCTTCAAATGATCCTCAAAATGTCCTCTAAAGTTTGAAAGCATTTACATGTTGTTATGTTAACTTGGTAAGCCCGCTTACTATCAGGTGAGATGACGCCAAGGGCCTAACAAATTAATCTTGATGTTTTTTGTAGCTCCGGGAATACGCCAAGGAGTTGCGAGACCAGGTGGCTGCGAAGGCCTCGGACCAGGAAATCCAGAAGTCCATCAACAAGCAGATACGCGTCATCTACAACATCGTCGCCACTTGCTTAGGTAATATTTAGTCGCAATCACAAATCAGTGTCTTCATTATTTTTTGGAGTGAAACATGCATTGTTGTTACATAGGCCTTTCCTGAACAAGGTTCTCTGCCACATATATCCTGAGTTCAGGGATCAGTCCTCTAGCCAGGATAGGGACATATGAAAAACAATTGTGATTAATTAGTGATGTCGTTGTAACCCAAAAAATCCGTCATTATATCAGGATTGTTCCTTGCTACAGGCACGCCCCCAGAAAAGTTCACTTTCGAATTCTACGGCAAAGAAAAGACGTACAACTGCCTCGGGCCGATGACGCCGCAGGAGTTCTACAACAAACATGTGCGCTCGCTGTTCAACGTCGACGACAAGGTAATGTAGAATACTCGCACCGTTTTTTAGTGCATGGACTATGTTAACTAGGTAAAATTAAAAATGTTTGACTAAGTTTGTTCCCTATTTGAAAGGCAGTGGACGTCTGTTGCCGATTTTTATTTAGGAACTAAAATACTGTATGCAAATAGGATATTATGCAAACTGATTTTAAAAAGAAAATAATGAGTTTGTAACCTCATCGCTTTAAATAATCGTGACTAAAAGATGTAACGGTCAGAAAATATGTATTGCGAAAATTTCTGGTTCCTCTGTGGTCTAAGATTATATTTAGCGGTATATTTGTGCGCGTTGTATTTCTTCCTTATAGTTTTATGACGCGGATTCTTGCATGAATGAATGAATGAAAACATTTTACACGTTTCTTTCTTCCCAGGTGTGCCTAGTAAGCGACCCCCGAGCATCGAACCCATTCGGTAACTTGTACACTCTGCAGTGTCTCGGCAACGTGGTGGGCGGCCGGCCCACGGCTTACAACAACCAGCCCATCGAGACTCTCATGAAGTGAGTACTGTTTAACTGTTTCTCTTCTGTAAACAACCCATTCCTGTTCAGTGAAAGATGATTTAGATAACCTTAAAGGAGAAGGTTGCTGTAGGGTCGTATTAAACGGAAGAAGAGCCATATTTAATAAAAATTAAAACCCGACTGCATTAAAATGTATCCTATGTCAATCTGGGGATCAAGACGAATCTAAGGACACCTCTCAAGCTAAAATCTATCAAGCCGTTTAGGCTACAGAACCTTCCAAAGATACATACACTCGAAAAATATAGCCCTCCTTCTGGCGCATCGAGTAAAAAGAAATCATCCATCATTATCAATCATAGGCCTTGTACACACGATTTAACAGTTCGATTCTCTTCCCATCAGGCCTTACTCCACACATGGGGACCTAGTCCGGATCGGTGGATGTTGTAGGGCTACCAGCAGTTTCAGAAGTTTTCACTCCGCCTGTTTGGCCTCTGTCATGACTTATCGATTGCCACCTAGTGATAACGGGCAGAAACGGTGTACCGTGTCTTGTCACTAACATTAAAATTAAAACTCTACTTCTGTAGTCAGTTAACCTGCTTGATCGACACGACCAGACGAGTTGCACTGAACCACAACTGCAGAAATATATGTTGAAAGTTATTGCACTAATCACATGAACGTTCTCTGTTGTCTGGGCAGTGTGAGATTGTTATTTACTAGCTTTTGCCCGCGGCTCCGCCCGCGTACATGTCGCTTTATGACTGTCTCTAAGTTATCCTACGGGAACCATGCATTTTCTCGGAACAAAAGTAGCCTATGTGTTAATCCAATATTTGATCTTTCTACCTACCAAACATCCAAATCCGTTCAGTAGCTTCGACGTCAAAACGGAACAAATAAACAAACACCCGTACTTTCGCATTTATAATATTAGTAAAATAGAATTTCATGTAACGTTCCCGAAGTTGGCCACTAACCCCAGCAGTGAGGATGACATGGGTAAACTATTAACTATAATTATGAGACATAACAGTCTTTAACGTTATTTGTAACACATTATAACTAATGTACAGGGTGGTGAAGGACAGTATACAGGGTGGGGAAGCGGTCTGGTTCGGTTGCGAGGTTTCCAAGAGATTCGAGCGGAAGAACGGACTTGAAGATCTAGATGCGTGAGTAAATGTCTTGTTCAGGGTATTGTAAAAGTACATAAAATTTATTACACAAAACACATGAAAAACCAAAACACACAAATAATAGAACATAAGAAAAAAAAAAAAAATTAACACAATTAAAAACTGATTAGTCAAAAATACCGCCCCGAATCGCACCCGGAACAAAAGTGCCCATCACAGAAGCAGCGTTACCACGCTGAATTGCGACGGAAATTCGCTGAGTCAGGTACGATCCGGAACGGGGATCATGGCCCCTTTGTCTTAAGCGAGAGGCCAAGTCATTCACAAAAGCCCTGGCTTCAGATCCCCAAGTGCCTGATGTCTCCACCGCGAAGGGGATAAAAAGGTACGTGTTCTTTAGGACCGAATATCTGTCATGTGTATTGTAAAAGGTGTTATGTAAAAATATTGTTCATGTACTTTTTCATACTTTTTCAGTTACTTTTTAGTATAGGGAAAAAACTATATTTTATTCTAAAATTTAAAAGTGTTTTAAATGGTGAGCTATGACATCATTAGTTCATAAATTGCACATGTAATGAAAATCCAAGCGAGTCAGTTTTCTGCAATTTCATGTATAGAGCGAGGTGGTGAACAATATTCCATAATGCAGTAATCTATCCTATTTAAAAAAAAGGTTACAACATTAAATTGGTAGAAGTTTATAGGCAATGTTATGGGAAAAAAGTTGCCTCCGTCACTGACACTGAATGAATCGTCTGCAATAGACGTAAAGACCATTGATTGATAGGGAATGTTGTCTATTTAATTTAATGAATGAAAGTTGCTACTGAGTTTATTAATAGTAAATTAATTGAATAATAGTAAATTAATCTTCTACTCGCTTCTACTCAAGAAACTGAACTACTTCCCCGTGGAAACTATTTAATCATAAACAAAAAATACTTTTCATTCATTGTGTACAAAACACTTACCAAAGAAAAGCTTGTAAAAATTGGGTCACAAAAATATATGTGTATTAAGTTTCAACTTAATTGGTGCTGAAGATTCGGAGCAAATTAGCTGTGACAGACGGACAGACAGACACGAGTGATCCTATAAGGGTTCCTTTTTTCCTCTAGAGGTACGGAACCCTAAAAATTTAATTTATTTGTTTACAGACAAGACTACCGGCTGGTTTTCAACACGGAGGTCCAAATCGGGCTGCAGAAGGCCGACCGGCTGCTGTATGGCGACTCGTGCATGACCCACGCCATGGTGTTCACGGCCGTCGGCACCGATGTGAGTCTGGCTTTAGCACTGGGCGTATTGTTGCAAAAAAACACCAGCTGTAACCCACAAACTGCAAACTTTACATGGAGCCAAAAAACTTAGGATATTTAAAAGTATATGTGTATGTATATCAGTCTCTGGTTCCCAAGATACAGGGAATCCTAGTTTGGGGCCAGATGACTGTGTGTGATTTGTCCTAGATATTATTATTTCGACGCTGTACAAAATTTACAGTATGAGACTTTTTTTTTAGCGGGGACAATATTAATCATTCAAGGCACGTAGCCATTATTTTCTACCATACCAGCATAACCTAAATAAGTTTACAATGTGACTTTGTCCTTCAGGAGAACGGTAAGCCGCGCAAGTTCCGAGTGGAGAACTCTTACTCGGACAAGGAGTATGATAAGGGTTATCTGCTGCTTACGGAGCCCTGGTTCCGAGAATTCGTCTTCGAGGTGAGGGCACTACTCTGTAGCTTTTTCTGGAGATGGAGTACAGTGACATTATCAAAGTACAGAAGGGTGGTCAGCATTGGACGGGCGGATGGTGATAACAGTCTAAAATTCTATCAAATCTTTAATCGATAAATATTAATTTCGGTGTTTCGTGTGCGTACCTAGGAAATAATATGTGCAATATCTTTGTCCAAAAGTTGTCCAATGCACTTTTGATGAAAGGAATCTGATGACTTTTTGGTTGCTATCATTAGATGTCAGTCGTCATGATATTTCAGAATCCTTATTATATGGAATATGGCTTGAAATTCCCGAGGTTTAGGAAGAAATCCATACTCCAGCAGTGTACATATAGAACTTTATTATAATGAACCTGTTTCCATGCCTGTTCATTATAATTAATTTGATTTATAAATTCATATGGAGAAGACTTTATAAATAAATTAATTTTATCTCAACAAGGAGTCCATCAATTTTTTTTAACAAACCATCTAAACCAAACTTATTTTTTCCTCTCAGGTGGCGGTAGATAAAAAATATGTGCCGAAAGAAGTGTTAGAGGTGTTCAAACAGGAGGCCAAAGTCCTCCCCGCGTGGGATCCCATGGGCACGCTGGCTTGCCCCCTTTGCTCCAAGGAGTAACGGTTTTACAGCCTACAGGTATTTTTAGAGGGAGTCATTGTCCGAGTGATTATCAGATCTGGCGTTTCAGAAACTTTGATCTTTAACTTGGCGAAATTAAAAATATTGTAGCAACACTTTTATAATGATTATTACTTGTAACATTATTATATTGAAAAATCATACAATTTTGATTATTGAATCATGCATTGTTGATAACAGTAACTGGCTCTAAAAATATTTGAATTGTAATGAATTTATTTTTATGCAAAAAAAAAAGAAAATCGTGTTTTTATATTAAGTAGGTATCATGATCATCCACATTACTGTGTTCATATATTAGTTACCGATTTTATTAGTACTATTAATTAACTTTAAGAACAATGAAATATACTGTACACTTTGTAACGTATCTCCTAAATAAATAAAACTTTCCGTTATTTTCTTAAAACACTACCTTTTTCATCTCTTGCAAAGTAAAATTGTGTAAAATAGAAGCAGTCATTTCGAATTTACAACTAATTAGTCTACAAAATCATTGTACAACAGTCTAAAAATCAAAACCCCAGTAGGACCGCAAATTTTGTGTCATCTAAAAGATTCAGTCTAAACATGGAACGAATACACAGATCTAACCACAGACTAGATACACCAAACGAACCGTGCTGCAGCTATGACTGCACTAACTGCGAGGGCACCTGCGGTCCTTGTGGAGTGATAATGGCGACTATATCTCTCATCGGCCTCGTCATGTCCGTGGTCGTTATCTACTTCGCGCAGTTTGAAGCTTTAGTTGAATGATGCGAGTGTAGGTCAGTTCACACAGACGCGATAATTTTAACTTATTTGTTACACGATAAGGTACATATTTCAATTGAGAGTGCGAAAGCGAAGGGGGTTTTTCTCAAGCATCTAGATCGACCATAAAATCGAGATCTGTATTCGCAACTAAGAATGTATAATTCACCACCAATTATCAGTCGCCGCCAGGGTTCCTTTCGTAAAACGACAAATTACAATTTGCTGTACGTTATCTTCATAGTATCATTATGTCTAATAGATGGCTGAAAGCAGATGACGAATATTTTGCGTTACAAAATGGGATAATGATTATCAATTAAGTTCTGTTATTTCATGAAATAAAAATATGTCGTCTGCGTAAGTCATCTGAACTGTCCTCATCTAAGTATTAACATTATATGAAATCTAAAGACATTTTTCTTACTGATTGACATAATAAATGGTTCCTATTTACCTACAAAAAATGTAACACAATAAATCTGTAGTTGCTAGAAATTTAATTTTTAATAATGTATTTGTCTATTCTTTTGAATTTGCAAGAGATGTTCTGATCTGTATTATTTTAAGAATTCTTCTCATTGTAATTTTACATTTATATTTATTTAAAAATACACTTGTCATGTAAGTGAACTGTGCTATTGTTTTTTGTTAGTCTCAATTTGAAGAAAATATACCAATTTTGTATGAATTGTATTTTTCTTTTATTTAAAGCGGCAACGAGATTAATCCAAACTATTTTTTATTAGTAGAAAATTATTTATTTATTAACAACAAAAATTCAAAATAACAAGTACCTATTCACAGCAAATCACCTTGTGACACTGTAGTAGTTAGTTTTATAGATAGCAATGTATCTTTATTTTGCAAAAACAACATATTTATTTACAATTTGATCTTTCATACATACATACATATGCATGTAGGAATAATAATTCAGTCTTTACAATGTGATAATTTTATTAAGGGTTACAATTATTGTAAATGCTAATTCATTATACAAGTAACGAATGCTAGACGCAATGGAGGGTCAAGCTAGGCTCTTGCCATCCGTAAGGCTACGACGCGACGTAGGGGCTAAACAAGACACTTATTCAGCGCTCGTAACTCGTAACGCACGACTAACTCTCCTATCTCAAATTTTTGGTGAATTGAGTTTGGACTTTATGTAATTGAAATAGGGTTGTTAGTCGTGCGAGGGACGATATGTACGCGCGTACATAATATGTGCGAAATTTTAAGGAATATTTTATAGATTTAACAAGATGCTGCATTTGTTCGGACTGATCATACATAATGACTAGTGATCGGAAATTCGGGGGCAATTTCATTTTATTCCAAGACAGAAAAGTATGGATATGCCTTTCTGAATAAATTTATAGATTTTCATACAAAAAAATCCCGGGATACCGTGATCGTAAAAAGCGTTGGGATTCTTAATTGTAATGATCTGATTGTAGTAAATGTTGATCTTATTGAAAATTTTATGTATGCTATTAAAAAACGTTAATTCAACGTTCTGTTAATTCAAAACGGCATGTACGTATTATGCTAGCTCCCCAATTTTACGTATAATTGCCCCTGAATTTCTGATCACTGATAATGACTAATGAATACTGGTTGCACAAACCTATATCAGTTCGCCAAATACTTCAGTATCAGCCTATAAAATCATCATTTAAAACATAACAATATTGTGTCTCATTTAATCAGTTTACCATTGCTTTTCTCATCACCTTTACCAATCTTCGACAGTGAATTGCTTTTAAGAGACCGTAGATATTTGAGCTTTGCCCACACACCTTGACACATACGTACAAGTCTCTTATCACGAGTCTGAATGGCAAACTTGTGGACGTTCCTCACAATTTGTCTTGCAAGTTTCAAGTTTCCCTTTTGAGAGTGTGACAGAGCAGAGTACAGTTTGCTACGTGCAGCCAAACCATCGTCACCAAGCATTTTAGATAGTTTATATTGCCGCTGTGATATTCGACCTGCTTCTTCTGCCTGGAAAATAATAAGAAATGTAGGATTAATACGACACTTGTTCTTTTCTGTCAATATGAAGAGTGTTATTTCTTTAATTGTATAGGTATCTTGGAGAAAATCTTTCAGTTTCAGGAGCAGCATCTGCAATTTGATGAAGTCACCTATGTTCCCACTAGTATGATAAATCAATAAATGACTCAATTATTGTCACTGCAACAATAATTACAAAATGCTAAATGCAATTGTGGCAGTCTTCCATGCCACCATTGATATATTTAGCTACTTACTGTTTGTGAGCTTGTATAAATCTGTATCTGGAATAAGGGGCCATCCATAAATTACGTCACACGTTAAGGGGGAGGGAGGGGGTCACGAAGTGTAACTATGTGATAAGGGGTAGGGGGGGGAGTCATTAACCAGGGTTCGGAAACCGGTTTTTTGAAAAAAACCGGTTTCGGTCATTGACCCCGATATCGAAATAATTGTGGTTAAGGTTTCGTTCAGGTTTTGGTTACCGGTATATATAGGGTGCTTCTAAAATATATGCCACGGCTGAAATGGGAGAAAGTATCACGTATAGTGATCACGAAAATGAGACATTCATGTGCGGAAACTGTTCTTTTTTTTCCATACAAAAAAATAACAATCATAAAAATAAATTGCTTTACTTTATTAAGCCATCCCGTATTGTGTTGAATGAAACCAGGCGCGCGAAAACATGCTTAAACGCTCCGACGTTGCGGCTAGACATCAAACAAATTCGGCACTTGTGTCGTGCTACAAAAGGCTTTGATCTGTCCGCACCCTTTCGCATACTCACTCGGGAGCGGGGCGCGACCCGGCGGGCGGGGGCGGTTGGCGCCCGCGCGCCCTTCGTACAGGTCAGAGGTCAGGTCAGTTCGCTATGCGCAGCGCGCAGCGGTGACGCGCAGGCGTGACGCGAACGTTTTGCACCGCCTGCGCCCCCGTCCGCGAGTGAGATAACGATGTCACCCAGACGTACATACGAATCAAGAGTATCTTGAAATGATACTCTGCTACCGCGATACCCTCTGAACGCGAGTGCAATAACATCCCTGCGCATGCCGTAAACCTGTATGAGCAAAGTTTTGGTGTAAGAGTCAGCCACCAGTGTTGTGTTGTGTCATCAATTCATCATCATCAACCGAAAAACGTCCACTGCTGGACTAAGGCCTCCCCCAAGGATTTCCACACCGACCGGTTCTGTGCGGCTCGCATCCAGCGGCTTCCCGCAACCTTCACCAGGTCTTCGTCGGTCCACCGAGTCGGGGGCCTACCCACACTGCGTATTCCAGTGCGCAGTCACCACTCGAGAACTTTACTGTGTTATAAAACTGATGTAAAACTTTGTTGTGTTGTGAAATAGCTTGTAAATAAGGTGATTGACACTCTACTACCGCGAGTGCAAATAACATCCCTGCGTTTGCCGTAAACCCGTATGAACAGAGGTTTGGTGTGAGTCAACCAGCCACCAGTGTTGTGTTGTGCAAATCCTTGTAAATAAGGTGATGAACTTAGAAACACGCCAAGTTACTTACTGTAATACACGTTCTTTTTAATTTTACGCATCTACTCTTGAGTAGATGCCTTACCTACCTAAACTTTTTACAGATACATTACAAGTACGTAATTTAACAGTCCAAAGCCTGTCAAAGTGCGATGGTAAGTTTATCACCTTGTTACGTGAATAAGCCGTTTTAATAACTGGTAAGTTTGTTTATTCTGCTCTACATTTAATTTAAAGACAATCAGCTGTTCACTAAATTAACCTGTAAAAAGAGATACCTACGAGCGTGCGTTGCTTTCATTCAGTGAAATGACATCGAGTTCATTCATGACTTCATGACGGAGCGTACGTACTTGACGGACCGTGTTGTGCGAAATTGAATGAAAGTAAAAAAAAATTGTTTAGTCTCCCAAATCAATTTAACGACTCCGGGGCACGAATTTTTTTTACTATTGTAATCTATATGCATGACTCTTACTCCCATTGCAGCGGTGGCATATATTTTGGAAGCACCTTATATAACCGGTTTAACCAGAACCGATATTTTTTCGTTCGAACGGAATTAACCGGTTAATTTGAAGAATATGCGACGTTGTAGGTATATTTGCCGCGTGCGATCAGTTGAAAGCGTGCGAGAAAGTAAGCAGAAAACTCGGGCAGTGGCACCCGCGCGACGCGCCTGAACTTGACTTAAGTTTGGTTTTAATTTTAACCAGTTAATTTCGTTCTTATTTCGGTTACAAAACCGCTCCCTGATTAACCGATATTTTATTCAAATTTACCGGTTAAGCTGGCAACCGGGTTTAACTTGAATGGAATCGTTAACCGAAATTCGAACGAAATTAACCGGTATTTGTTAACCGGTTCCGAACCTTGTCATTAACGTTGTGACGTCACATAAAAAACGGAAAAAAATTAAAGATTTGGAATTTATATAAATTTGCATTTATTCAATTCTGTTCGAAAAATTGCAAAATATGTGACGTCACACAAGGGGTGGTCCCACAAATTTGACCATCTGTGACAAGGACGGGGGGGTCAAAAAATCATGAAATTCGTGTGACATAATTTATGGATGGCCCCTAAACAATATTATATTCTAAGTAAAACACCCACAAAAATGCACAAAAGAGGACACTGCTTGACTCATCTAAAATACAAATAAGTAAGTAATGAGGTATAAAGATGTAATACTTACACAGTATTCAAAGTAGTCTCCTAAAGCTGAGTATGCCCCACCTAAAGTGGAAAGCCATGAGAATGCATTCTCTATCTCAACTCTGCTCCAAATCAGCTTCAGAAGCTTTTCGTTCCTAGAAAGATTTTTTACTTATAGTACTTATAAAAATTGTGTAGATAAGCGATAGGTACCTGTAACCTAAATAAAAAAAAAAACAGGAAGAACTTACCAAGCATAATCTATGATTTCTCTATCAGGAGGTTCTAAAATTAGTTTGAGGAATACTACTCCATTGTCAGAATATCCACTTAGCTCAGTTAAGTGACTCAGCACGTTTGACCTGTACACCTTTGAATTTAGGCACTCCTTCACAAACGGCTGAAGGAAGAGCGCGGGTGCTTTGTATTTCAATGGTTTCTTTACGTTTTCAACATCTATCTCGATCTCACAGCAATCCCCTGCGTTCACGCCTATGGACTTGTAGTAACGCTCCTCCGGTAATATGAAATGCTCCTCAGATATGTAACAAATCGTATAGGGGCTCCGGTAAAGGCGGACTTTCGTAACGAGCTGCATTTTTTGGTGAATAATTTATTTTTTCTTCAAAATATCTGTGTCACGCCTTTTCTACGTGTTTCTCAGATGTTAGCACTTCACAAATTTTGAGTCACAGTTTTAATTTATTCCTCAAAATTTCCAAAAATCAACGAATCTAGCTCTCAATCTCAAAACCAATGTATGAATGACTTTGACATTTATTAAAAATGTTGCCAAATTCGAAATATCCCCAGAATGCTGACTCAGAGCTTGGAGGAAAAAGGATGGAGTAGGCATTGGCGAACAAATCGCACCTTGAGAACCATAACGTCATTATATGATTTGGTAAAATCACAAAATTGAGCTTTTATCGCCTTTTATAATGTTCAAATTTGTGATTTAGCCAAATTTCGTATAAAGACTTTATGGTTCTCAAGGTGCGAAATGTTCTGCCGCATTTCTGCCGATTTTTACGAGGGGTAAGGTGAAGTTACTCATGAAAGAAAGAGGTTGGGGAAGTGGTAAGTAGGCGGATCTCGCGTGTCATAAATTAGCACTGCCGTACAACTCGCACTCATTCTCAATCGCGTACTATGCGGGACCGGACGGCTGACGTTCCTGGATAAATAAATAAAAAAAACACGTAAACTTGCCATACTATGCTGTTTAAGAGTGTAGAAATAAAAGCACAGACAAAACTTCATAAAATGGAGGCATTACATTGCACCGATAAGTGTTGTTTTTTTATATATTTTTTTATAAAATTAAATTTAATTCAAAGTTTTACCCGACCGAATAACATAATTTTAATCTTCATCTCAGAGTAATAAAAATCATACGTCAGTAGCAAAAGTCGGCCACACCAATATTCTCGTGTGTTCTAAATAGTGACGTGCAATCTTTTATCTTCAACTATACATATATTATCGATATTGATAAAAAGAGAAGTTATTTTGTTTTATCCATCTAGTTATTTATAAATTTATAATGTGTTTATTGTAGGCATGCGCGTTCGCGTGCGCATAGGCATATGCGTATGTATGCGCATACGTATGTGCGTAGGCATGAACGTTAGCATAAGCGTATGCATGCCCGTTGTAGTGTGTGACGCACCTCCGCCTTGCATACACACACATAAGTAGGTTAAGTCATTCACTATAATTATGATTGTACCAATATTATTGGCATTACACGTCTGACCAGTGACTTGCGTGTTTGATTCAACGTCTCTCCCGGACCCCACATTGCAGCGTATGCATGCGCACATACATGCGCGTATGTATACGCGTATGTATGCGTGTACGTATGTGCGTATGCATGCGTGTATACAGGGTGTAAGGGACACGTTTCTGAAAACTTTAAGGGCTTACTCAGTAGACGAAACTGAACAGCTTTCCACAAGAATTTTAAGGGCTTGCTCAGTAGACGAAACTGAACAACTTTCCACAAGAATTTTTTTTCAAGAAACGAAAAAAAAATTGGCTTCTCCATACAAAATTATAAACTTGATTAGACAGTTTATATGGAGAAGCCAATTTTTTTTCGTTACGTGCTATATTTATGGTCCAATTAAAGGCCTTCTTGCATTAGTAGTGCGTAAATATACTAGGTGTTGATGTGTGATTTCGGTTACATCGTTTCTGATACAAATGCCTTTTTAAGCCCCTTCCCCTCCCTCTTTCTTCTCTGGTATTTACATTACAATTGTGCTCATTTCACTCACACATTCAAGTACGACAAAGTTAAAATTACAGTGGCTAAAAAGAGGAATTTACAAATTCTATCATGGCGGACTATGGAAATATCACTTAGTTTGACACATTTGTTCACGAGCAGCGCCCCTCATGAACTGTCATTCATGTTGGAAAGTAAAGTGGTCAATCTTCTATGCATATACTACAACGTAAGTGCGAGGACATCTAAAGAGTTTATCGATATCAATCAATAAATTATTGTTCATTTCTTCTTCATTTAGAGTGCGGATATATACGAATTCCTTATTTAGTACTCGGATTTAGTATGAGAAAATTTTAAAAAAAATGAGTTTCGCCATTTTGTCATAGTCAATATGCGTATCATGTATCATTGTATAACGATAAACACACCTGAAATGTAATAAAACATGAAAAGTGGTGGTTTTATTTCAATTTTAATTTATAAAATCAATTAAATTCTACATTTATAAAATATAACCAAAACATAAACCAAACAAGGATTGGAGAAATTCTGTCCCTCAGTAAAAATTTAACATCAGTGAGTGCCAACTACTTCGAGCTATTTGATTACTACTTATAAAAAACAAATACGTTCGTTTCAAATGTTCAAAATTATTTATACTATTGGTTATCTATTTAGCGCATCTTTTATTTATATCTTATGTTTGAAAATCAATTAGATATTATTACTTAATGGTAAGCTAACGCGAAAAGTATGCAATAGGAAATAAATTAAAATGAATTATTAAAGTTTTCTTGAAAATTATTTACTTAGTATACTTAATATCAATCAATTTTTAAAGAAAAAGAAGAAGATGGAGAAATATCGACAAACTTACACGCACTAATAGGGTCATTTTAATCATCCAATCAAATTTCGATACGAAGGCGCACTCCTCATATGACTATGCCGGAAATCTGAATTCATCCAATCAAATTTCGGGACGTAGACGCACTCCCCACGAGACTAAATTGTGACTAAGGGTGGGAAATTTGAATTGCAGATTTAGAAATTTCTAAATTATGAAGAATTGTATAGATTTATTGCATAACTTTTACTTTCTGTTGAAAGGTAACACCATCCTCTTCTCAAATTAACATGTTTGAAATTTTTTTGCACTGAAATATTGCACTAAACGCCATTTTTACTGGAGCTCATCTCGGTTAGAAGTTCCGTGTAGCACTGTGAAAATACCGCTGCGAATTTGGGCATATAAACGCGGTGAGTTTTTAGCTCACTACCTTTGGCAGACGCCCGCAAAGGCTTCTCCAGTCATTTATTCCTCCAAGATGCTGAGTTAAGATTTAATACTGCGTGTACACATGGCATTGCCCATTCGCCTCCCCACTCGCCTCGCGTTGACGCGAGATACTCGCGCGCGCTGTTCCAAACTTCCCAACTGTTCACACATTGCCTGCCCGTTCACTTTCAACTGGGCATATGACAATGACGGACGTCGAATTTGGGGAGGATTTGCGTTATGTTTCCTATTTTTTTCTATTCATTTAAAAAATTATTTAATAAATAATGTTTTATTTTAGTTTTTAATTTCTCCATGATATAACTCAATAAATTCCAGCAATTCTCGGCGATTTACGTCAATTTCAGAACACCATACCTGGTCGAGAGCTAGTCTTCGACTGAAGCGAGTGGCAATGTGTGAACACTCGCCTCGCCTCGCCATTTGCACTTTTGATCTTTTGCTAGAACTAGTACGGGCAATTTAATGTATAGGGTCGAAAAAAAAAACCTAAAGCTGATTTTTTGCACAGTCGTTCCTTGGGACAATAGAAGTATACCCTGAAAAGTCCCAACTCCTAGGGTGCCGGCGTCCCCCTCTCCCCCCCCTCGAAAGGTCCCGATTTTCAGCATTTTTCATTTTACTCAAAACCAGTAGGAGTTAGATGAAAACTGTCAAAGAGGCAATTAATCCTTATTAAATTACCTATCAAACGGTACTACTTTTATATCAATAGAAGTTTTAGTTATTGAGATATGCTTGTCTATATATGACAAAAAATTGAAAATACCCAATTTTGTACCAATTTCTTGATTTTCTGAGAAAACTGTAAAAGTATTTAGAAAACATTGTTAGTAAAAATTATTCCTTTCATGTTTAGCAACAAAACGAGACTACAATAATAAAAATTTACAAGTAATTAATTAAGCTGATAAATATGATTAATTTTCTACATATAAATTTCAACTCTAAAGCATCGTGACTGACGACTTGTAGTTATTATCTTTGTATAAAGTTGTCACATGGATACAAAAAGCCTTAAAATCGAAATAAAATAAAACATACGATTCTTTAATATTTACAAATTACTATATTTATTCGCCCTTTTGATCATCGATATCTATGTTATCTTATTATTTACGAGATCAACCACGGTGCCGACTAGGGATTGCAATCCGGCGTCATTTTCAATCCGGCCGGATCCGGCCGGATTCCCATCAATCCGGCCGGATCCGGTCGGATCCGGCCGGATTGATGGGATTGATCTAACCAGGATTCTTTACTCTCTTTTTTCGTTCCAACTCCTTTTACACTTCAGTAACGGTCCCTCCTTTACTGAAATTAAAAAAAAACGAAACTTATAGGAAATAAACTTTATTGTCGACTTTTATTGCAGTGTCTAGGTAAACAATACATAAACTAAAAGTATAATCAAGTAAAATCTCAAATTAAACGAACATAACATAATAATAAATCAACCTTAACTGAGATCACGATAATTTCAATAATTAGCTATTTGAGAAAGCTTTTCAGTTTTAATGGTTTTATTCTTTAAAAAAAAAACACAAACTTAAAGTAAAAACACTTAAAATCTCAAATTAAACAAACATAACATAATAATCAATCAACCTTAACTGAGATCTCAATAATTTCAATAATTAGCTATTTAAGAAAGCTATTCAGTTTTATTCTCTCAAAACAAAAAACACAAACTAAAAGTAAAAACACTTAAAATCTCAAATTAGACATAACATAATAATCAATAAACCTTAACTGAGATCACAATAATTTCAATAATTAGCTATTTAAGAAAGCTATTCAGTTTTATTCTCTCAAAAAAAAAACACAAACTAAAAGTAAAAACACTTAAAATCTCAAATCAGACACAATATAATAAACAATCAATCTTAACTGAGATCACAATAATTTCAATAATTAGCTATTTGAGAATGCTATTTAGTATTATACTCAAACATATTATATGACATACTTCCGAATCTACCTAATGAATAGCACAATTAGCACAGCACAACAATCACAATAACTATTTTTTATTATACATTAACTCGTTTGTTTTTAAACAAATAATCAATCTTTGGTTTGAAAAAACGATCTTAAGAAACAAATTGTGTCGATTGTGTCATCTGCCAATCGACTTCTAATAGAGCTACAAATGTAGCCTGCGGCTGAGAAGGCTCTCTCAGCTTCTACGCTTGTCGGCTTAATTGTCAGCAAATAATCATGAATAGCAGATAAGTATTCTCCTCGAACTCCTTCACTTTCAAATGCTGTCATTTCCTTTTTTAGTATTTTATCAAAGTCCTTCTTTTTTTTTTGTTTGTGTGGTATAAGACGCCACTTCTTGCTGGATCTGTAGTTGTAATTCTTCCTGTAATGTCAAATCTTCTTTCAGTGAATCTAAGTTCTCCTCTGCTAGTTCTTCCACGAGTTCCACGCTGTCGTTAGAGTCATTATCTTTGTTAAATCTTTCTAAGATTTTTTTCATTTCTAGTCGCATGTCTTTTTTCTTTGGCATCGTAAATGTATTATCAGATCGGTTTGAATCTTCTATATATTTCTTTGGATTTTGTAAATATATCAATAGTCCCGTTACTACAGTGCGACGTTCTTTAATTCTCGCTCGAAGTGCTTGGGATAAATCAGTGCTTAACACTGTGTCATAACTGAGCAGCTTTTCTAAAACAAATTTTAGTATTGATTCAGCAGTTAATAGAGTCGAATCTCTTCTGCATAATGCCTCTACAGCTAATTTAAATGGTTGCAAACTGTCAATTAATTCTTTTATTTTTGACCATTCAACATCGCTAAATTTTATGTCCGATCCTATATCTATCAAAGCTTTATCGATACATACTTTTAGTTTATAGAATCTTTCTATCATAGCCAGAAGACTATTCCAGCGCGTGCGGCAATCCAAAATAAGACTGAGTTCTTTACCCGTATCTTCTTTTACGTATTTTTGTAGATAGATATCGTATTTAGTGGGCGATCTTTTAAACATTATCACCACTTTTCGCACTTTTTTGAGAAGGTCACTATATATAGGAATAACTTCAGCCCCTGAAATTTCCGTTATTGTTACTGTAACTCCTTGTTCGTCTAAAGTATCATCCGTTGTGTCTTCGTCGTCTGTATCTGATTCATAAGACGTTGTTGGCATTGTTGCTTCTGCTTCTCTCTTTTTATATAAAATATCGACGACAGCTAATTGTAGCCCATGTGCATAGCACAGTTGCTGATAGCAATTCATTAGCTTACCTACTTTGACCATAACACTTGCACCGTCAGTACTCATGCCAATAATGTCAGTATCGGAATCAAGTCCGAAGCTTTTTAAGCGGTTTTCTATTAGATTTATTGTATGTTCCGCAGTGCACGAACCATGTATTCTAATCAAGCCCAGATTAAAGTGTTTTTCTTTGTGGTGTACATTTAGATTCAAATATCGGTGATTTTTTTGTGAAGTCCATTCATCAAAACTCAAAGAAAATCTTTTTCCTAGTTTCTTAAGATATTCGAACTCAATTATCAAGTCGGCTTTAACGGTATTTGCAAAATTTACAACTATAGATTTTATGGTGTTCGGTGAATTAGGAAGTTGAAATCCGCATTTTGAAAATAAATATCTCAAATCAGGCGATGTACAAAATAAATTGAAGGGCATGCCATCTTTACAAACCATTCTAGAGATCATCTTTTCCATTGAGTTTTCCTTCTTAAAATAACTGTCAATTGTTTTAGACTTTTTCTTGGGTACATTTTCCTCAGGAATGATATGAGACGATACAGTTTTTGATGTGGATGGTTTAGGAGATGAATCAGAGTTAGGACGTTTTAATTGGCTATTTTCAGAACTTAGATCAATGCAATGCTTTGTTTTCAAATGTACTTTTAAACCTTTATAAGAACCTTTGCTTATTTTTAGTACGTTAGAGCACAATGTGCATGCCGCGTTCACAGACTTATCTTTCGGCTGTTTTTTAAAATAATTCCATATACTTATTTCACTGTCCCCACTAATGCTCTCCTCATTCTGGCTTGGTTTCGAAAGTGACATGTTTTAAAAACTTTTACATTAATAACGAACTATGTACGAGTAGTACCTGTAACAAAATACAAAACTATGCAATTAAATTTTGCTTTAAATCGAACGTCACTTCTTTTACTTATACATTAATAAATAAAGAACTAGGACAAATCAAACCAAAGAATGATGTACATACTCATATAAGTTAAAATACATACATATTATATAGATACAATAAACCCAGACACAGAGCAAACAAATCTGCTTATCACAGAAATGTTCGTAAATATAATTCATTTATCAAAATCAATCAAAGAGCAAAAATGATGTCTATTTAAATAAAATACTCTTTACGGATTCTTTTATAGTCGCGGTTTATTTTATCCTAATTCTTAAGTCATGAGTACATAAATACAAAAAAATTGCATATTTACTTACATTTGACGAGGCAGCGACAAAACAAAACACACACTTGTTGACTCGAGCGAGTCGCGAATGAACCTGAGCATGTAGCGACACGCTGCGGCGCGGGCGGGAGGTGGGGCGCGGGCGCGGGGCGACTCAGCGTCGAGTGATCGACTCGCACGCACAAGCACCACGCGTTTAAAGTACCTACTCATGCAACGGCGCGGTTATTTTTCCAAAATATGTAATCACCGGATCCGGTCACCGGATCCGGTATATTGGTACCGGATCCGGTAGGTGTATATTGATGCCGGATCCGCCGGATTACCGGATCCGGTTTTCCGGATTGCAATCCCTAGTGCCGACCCATAGTGCCTGCCACATTATATTAAATAGTACTACATATTTACATTAAGTATGAATAATCCCTGTTGCTTTCTGAAGGCGACCCCACCACCCCTAAGGTCCGGTGACAGTCCATACAGTCGCCAGTCGACACTCGTCACGCACTTCTCGCTCGCGTCTACATTTTAGATAGGGAAATTGACTGAACTGAGCCATACTAGCTTCACCTAACTTGCCCGTACTAAACACCGGGCGCGATCGCCGCGAGTTACGACACTCTCGCGTTGCCGCCTCGCCTCGCCATTCGCCTCGCCACTCGCGCCAATGTGTGAAATTACCATAACGATTTTTTTAGGTTGGCAATATTTAAATTGTGTCAACTTGTGTCGATTATATTCTCTTTGACTTGTGTCTCGGAGGTCAATTGCAGCGTTGCCGCCGCGTACTTTTTGTTCCGATTTCGGAACTTTTGAGGCTTGAGTGGAACTTTTGCGGATTTAATGATCATCGGAACTTTTTGGAACTCTTACTGATAAATAAAGCTCGCACTGAAGGACTCGTAACTTCCAAATTCACTTGACCGGTGTTAGACGAACGCTACTTTAAATTTTTTCTTCGGGCACGCTTCGCTCGCCTCTTTTAGATTTCAGTGTTTCAGCCCCTGTGTATCAGGACATTTTTTGCGAAACTCCCTCGCCGCCACCCTCGGCCCCCAGCCAACGGCTCTCTCCGGTAGAATGGTTCTGCCTGCCAAGAGAGCATCTTCTCAGCCATTATGAGCGTGACTTGCTCATGACGACCCGACTACGAAACATTGATTTCTTGTCGGAGGGAATGCTCCGTTGGATGGCAGCGTACTTGCGCATCCATGAGGAGCGACTCGGCGAGAAAGCCGACCTGTGCGGCCGGAGGACGTCGTGGCGATCGATCTGCTGCGGCCCAGTCGCATTGATCCCCGTCACTCCTCCACACATGATGAAAGCGCGACGAGGAGGGGGACGAGACGTGATCGCGGCCAAGCGCTTTTTCTTGGAGCTACTCCATGAGGCCCGTCTCCCTTCTCACTTTGAGTCCTCAGCCACCGAGGAAACTATGCGAGGGTGTTCCGCCACTCGTTGAGCGCCGGTGACCGCCCCGCTGCGCCCCGGAGAAGAGGCCCTACGTGCTTCTCGCCCCCGGTCGCGGGACCGCTACAGCAGCACGACCCACGCCTGCGCCAGGTCGCCCTACCGACGCCAACCACCCGGTCGCCTCCACCTGTGCCCCAACGCTCCGCCAAGGTCTCGAACACCTGGTGAATCCAGAGCCCAGTACGGCACCTACGACTCCTAGCTTACCGACCCTACCGACGCCAACCACCCGGTCGCCTCCACCTGTGCCCCAACGCTCCGCCAAGGTCTCGAACACCTGGTGAAGCCAGAGCCCAGTACGGTACCCACGACTCCTGGCTTACCGACCCTACCGACGCCAACCACGCCACCACTCCTCCTCCTGTGCCCCAAGGCCCCAACGCTCCGCCAAGATCTCGAACACCTGGTGAAGCCAGAGCCCAGTACGGCATCCACGACTCCTGGCTTAGCCACCCACCACCACCTCTACGCCACCACTCCGGGCCACTTATGCGGCCCGGCTAAAGGCGCCGGCCGCTGCTGCCGGGCCTCTCGGCCGCCACGCCGCCGCTCCACTGCCGCCGTGATACTCGTCATCGCGCCCGCAGCCACCGCCACCACCCCAAAAGTACCGCATTGTGCAGCAGTACCTCGGCAGCCTTGAGGAGACCAGCGGCATTAACTGGTTCTTCTTTACGCTGCCTCTTGAGAGGCCCCTCAAGGTGGCCTTACGTGGCCTTCCCTCCAGGACGGACATGTCTGATAGATATCAGTTTGAAATATCTCTGAGCCGGTAATAGTGGGGTCTAGTATCTACCTATACCTAGTTGCGAATAACGTTGTGGCGTCGGCGACGCACGCACGCTGTGGCGAAAAAGTTTTACTGCGGCCTGTGAACGGAACTTTCAAAGTCAAAACGGAACTTTTCACGAGTGGTTTTGGGCTTTTTTTTATTTTCTGTACCGGCAACACTGGTCAATTAGGTCAGAGCCCGAGGTTTACGTGGATTTATGTACATTTTTACAAAATATACAAGATCTGCAATTATACATATTCTACTTCATCTATGAATTATATCAAAAAACAATCGAGGAGCAGCTTATTGTACATGTTTATCAGCGGGTTCCTCTTCTCCACTTTAGTCAAATCAAGAAAATGAGACATTTACGAATGTAATGAGACAGTATCATTGTGCCTAAATCGCTCTTGAAATCAGAAAATGAAAAAGAATTATCTGACAGCGACGACGTAATTGTTATTGTTATTAGAAGAGCCATGTAGTGAAAAGTTAAAATAAACACAAAAAAGGAAGAGGAAATTGAACAAAATAGATCTCCATTATTGAAAGTTGAAAGATACTAATAAAATGCAAAAAGAGCAACAAGGGTTTTGTAATCATTTTGATCCTGCTATGTTGATGAAAGATAAAAACTATGGACAATACACACACAATTCGAGTAATAACAGTCCTGTCATTAAAGCAGATCAAATACAATTTTATAAAGAGTCCTTACCCGAGACAGTTCTTTTTTCGGAAATCATTAAAAGTCAAAATTTATTGGAAGAAGAATATGTTTCACGGGCTCAAATTGAAGAGATGAGATCATTGTCTTCTCTATACCCAAAAGTTATTACTAAAACTTTATCCTCAAAATCAAAAGATGGTAAATGGTTCTCTGAAAATAATGAAGTAATATGTAACAGTCTTGAAAAGCCATGCAGCAGCAGCAGCAGATTTTCGGAAAAATACAATACTGAAAAGAACATATGTGAAATAAATACAAAACAACAAGGCAAGGTAGAAGCAAGTTTTGGAAAAAGTGGAAATGAATCATCCGAAAAGGAAGAAGTAAACATAGAAGTTGTCAATGATAAGAATGAAGGTACAAGTAGACATAAGAAACAAAGAAGCACTGCAAAGAAAGGTAATTCTGTTAAAAAAAAACCAGATGATAAAGATATTCAGTTATACACAAAATCTGGAAAACTTCGTAAAAGAAAAAGACACAATACAAGTTTAGAGTATAGGCAATTAGAGAAAAAGACCCAATATAGAAACAAATTTCTTGTTAAGGAAGGCTGTGAAAGCAAATGTTTGAAAAAGTGTACGTCATTAATAAGCCAAGAAGAAAGGCATGAAATAAATAATTTATTCTGGAATATGACTTGGCGAGAACGTCGAGTATTTATTCAAAACAGTTCGTGTGTTGCAAAACCGAAACGTAAAACTACAACTGAGATGAAAAAGAAACCTAGACGCACCTTTTTCTTGACAACCAGCAGAGACATTAAAGTCGAGGTATGCAAAATATTTTTTCTAACAACACTGGGATACAAAAAAACTAACGACAAAGTTTTGTATAATGCTTTACAGGATAGTGAGCTTGTAGATAAAAGAGGAAAACATAAGCAATCAAAATTCATTAATCAAGACATGCAGTCTTTTAATGCTACCGTTTCCCATTACCGCAGAGAGCATGCCCCACTTAATAAATATTTGACAGTTGTCATTGATGAGAATGAAGATTCAAGCAGAAATGAGGAACAAGGAAACACTACAGATAAAGTTAATTCGGTTGAAAAAAAAACAGATGATGAAAATATTCAGTTATACACAAAATCTGGAAAACTACGTAAAAGAAAGAGACATAATACAAGTTTAGAGTACAGGCAATTAGAGAAAAAGATAAATTATAGAAACAAATTTCTCGTTAAAGAAGGCTGTAATAGCAAATGTTTGAAAAAATGTACTGCATTAATAAACCAAGAAGAAAGGCGTGAAATAAATATTTCATTCTGGAATATGACTTGGCGAGAACGACGAGTATTTATTCAACACAGTTCATGTGTTGCAAAACCAAAACGTAAAACTACAACTGAACCGAAAAAGAAACCTAGACGTACCTTTTTCTTGACAACCAGCAGAGACATTAAAGTCGAGGTATGCAAAATATTTTTTCTAACAACACTGGGATACAAAAAAACTAATGACAGAGTTTTGTATAATGCTTTACAAGATAGTGAGCTTGTAGATAAAAGAGGTAAACATATGCAATCAACATTCGTTAAACGAGATATTATAATGCAACATATTCAGTCTTTTAGTGCTACGGTTTCCCATTACCAGCATGAGCCACTTGAAAAATATTTGTCAAGTGATATCACTGTTAAATTCATGTTCGACGATTTCTGTGAAAAGCACCCTGATGTAAAAATATCTTACGATTTGTACAGAAAACATTTGAATAAGTATATATTTAAAATTAATAGGACAGCACAAACACATATCAGGCAGAAACACACACCACACACACACACATACACAAGTACATACACACACTCACACAACACCACACCACTTAACACACACTCACACACGTTTTGTGTCCCTGAGCCCAGCAAGCACTTTTTACAAAAGTGAAAAAGCTGTATAGCTAATATGAATACAAGACAGGTTCTTGTGCCCAGATTTAGAGCAAAATTAGAGCAATCTGCTAAAAAAAAACTAGAATTCCAAACATTATAGTTAAAGCTGTAGACGCTAAAACTGTTTCTTCCCGCCAATTTTTTGTGCACCAGTTATGGCACTCGTATCTCGAAAAGTGTGATTGCTCTTATTTTGTCACTTGGCATGATAATTGCTCTTATTATGCTGTAAAATTTGAGATAGGTAGGATTCTTCTAGGAGCCCTAGGAAATGGGGTAAGTGGCACCACATTTTTGTTTGTTTGTTAATATAATATGTTATTGATAATTATCCTAAATCGGAACACTTCTGCTAACCAGGGGTGGGCGTTAATAGTAACGACACAGTTTTCAACTACTGTTACTATTACCGTACTCATTCAATGGTTTCCGCTACAAAGGTTGTAACTCCAAAATGCATAGTTTTGGCAATAGCCAAAAAACTATGTAAAGAATACTAAAAAACTTTTAAAGGTCTAAATAATAAGATAACCATTTTAGAACCAAATTTTTATAAATTTAAAAACAAACAGAAATTGTTATAAAAAAAAATTTGTTTTTGTTTTTTTTGGAGTTACGACCTTTGTAGCATAAACCATCGCTTTGTATTTTTGTTCCAAATAAAAATATAATTTTTTTTTTCACTTTGGGTCATGAGGAATGCGAGGTATTAGAAACTCTGTACATAAATAGTAAGGCTGAATCTCATGACTTAGAACATCCTCCAGATAATTGTGACATATGTAAAGATTTCATCAATCATAAATCGCCTGTTAGGATAGCAAGAACTTTATACCAGCAACACGCAGAAAGAACCGAAGATGACCCTTCACACATTTATTGTAGGGCAGACCTGGAAAAATGCTCCTAAGATGCGATACACTTAAGCTGCAGCTTCTCATAAGAGAGAAGGCCGCAAACCCAAATTTTTTTAGTTCTGCCCTCATAAGAAAGAAGGCCGCAAAGTATATGGAAACTCCATATAATTTGCGGCCTATAATAATCGTAGATAACATAAGAATATGAGGGCAGAGTTATCTATAAGATAATACTTTATTAATGCCCGATATTTTAGTCCGTGCTTTTACTCCTGATTCTGATCAACTTTCCCCTAGGTACCTGTTGTGAACGGAACGTGGATTGTCAAAGTGATAGCCCATGGTTTGTACGTCAGAGAGATTCTAATATACACTACAGTACCCTTAGTCAAATCGCAAAAAAATTGACTCTTCATACAAATCTATCAGCCGAGCGGCCTAATTAGTATGAAGAGGCCAAACATTTTTTTGCAATTTGACTATGGGTCCCTTGGGGAAAGTTGATCAGAATCAGGAGTAGAAGCACTGACTATATGAAATGAAATCTAATAATTTATTTGCATTGAATAGGTTAGTATAGGTGTTGTACATAAAATAGTATAATAGTATAATACCGGGCACTTATAAAGTAGCATCCTGTATATCACCTAAATGGGCGTGTCTGCGTCGATCCATATTGGAAATATATTAACATTAATATTAGTAGTAGCTGGTTTCCGCAACCAGGCGGCAGGTGCGCCCATTTTATTATTGCGCCATTAAAATTATGATGTAAAAAATTTTTTGTAACTGATAAGCCACTTTGTATAATTTTATTTAATCTTTCCGTGGAAATCTGTAAAGGCTTAAGGCTATTTTATGTCCTACTTAGTATTAACTCTTAAAAGTATTATATAAGAATAAGCTGTTGATTTCCCAAACCTGTAAAAATAAACTTTTTATTCGCCATATTTTCGGAGATGCGATTGCCAGAAAGACCGTTAAGTGCACTGTTTTTGATATCGGAATAAGTAAAAACGCAGTTATTTGCTAGATTATAATAACGTTAAATAAGCGTAAAAAGGACGTAAAGTTATTTTTGTAGTGTTTTTGTTTATAATATTTACTACTAAAAACACCGCTAAGTAATTTAATATAGCCTTAAAGGCCGCTAATGTAGTTTATACCTAATAACTCGCTGGTTATACTAAACTAAAATGCAGTTTAATGACTTATACAGGATGTTAAAAAAGTGGGTTTGAGATTTTAAGGGGCTACTTAGAATCAAGTATAGAATACAGGAAAAATATAAAAAAAAACCGATCTACAACTTTTTTTGTCAGTTTCCCATACAATTCTTTATTCACTAGTAGGTATGGGAAACTTAAAAAAAAAGTTGCAGATCGGATTTTGTTATATGTATATTTTTCCTGTATTCTATAGGTACTTGATTCTGAGTAAACCCTTTAAATCTCAAACACACATTTTTAACATTCTGTATAACGTAAAAAGTAGTTATAAAAATATATATATTGTGTAGTATACAAAACAACAATAAGACATGATAAACGAAAGGGTAGTGTCGGTTTTTTAGCTTGAGAAGCGTTTTAGCAGAGTAAGCGTCGGTGGCTCCGCGGGTAGTGACTCCGTCTTACTAACCAGAGGTCTCGGGTTCAAATCCTGACCAGTGCACCTATGAGTTTTTCGAAACTTACGTGCATTTTCATACCGACTGCTTTAACGGTGAAGGAAAACATCGTGAGGAAACCTGCACATCTGATTTCTAGATGTGTATGATGGTCGCGTTGCACACGGCCGTAGGTGTAAATCTAAAAATGCCCTATACGTGACCGCGCGGGTGATACTAAGTGCAACACCAGGCAACCGCCCGCCCGCCGTTTATACGTTTATACCTTGTGGATAGGACGGTTAAACTGTGCCACACGATAAGAGAAGAGCTTGAGAAGATGCTTTTGTCGCATTGGACAATTAAATAAATAAAAAGCCACCTATCTAGAGTTAGTGTAGTTATTTGCATGCTAGTGAATAGCTTAATGTATACACATATACTCCGTTTATTTAATGGCAAATAAATATTTTATGATTTTCTTCAAGTATTCTATTTTTTTACCCTCAATTGGCAAGCCCATGGGATCATCAGTAAGTGATGATGATGCCGAAGATGGTAGCGGGCTTACCAAGATTCCCCAACGCAATAGGGAACTGACTATCTTATCTTCATGCCGGGCCGGAACAAATAAATGATAGAACGTTGTCGCGTCTCGTCTGTCTGTCTGGGTGTCAGTCATCACGGCGGCGGGGCGGATGGCGTGTGGCGTGTTAATAATATGTTTCCGCCTAAAATGACGTTTTGCTCGTTTTTTTATTGTATCTCATGGTTGTCTCAAGAAGCGTAAAAGAGTAATAAATATTTTTCTTGTATAGAATTATCTCTTTTTAACGCAACATTTAATACTCATGGTAGTATTCATGAAAACAGACTAAAGCGGCCATTTTGGATTCGTCCTGTGGCTTGACAGGCCGGTGTTGAGGAATAAACGATTTTATTCCTCTTCCCTAATTTTGAGAACCTAAATTTGTGTTGATGAAGTGAACAGTGCATCTAATAACATGGCTCGCTACGGTCAGCGACCGGAAAATGCCCTGAAAAGGGCCAATGGTGAGTAAAACCTCACGCTATCATTCCACGTTGCATATGGGGGGTTGTGACGTATTTTTGTAATTTTGGACCCGTTCCAGAGGAAAAGCCAAGAAATTCCTACTATAGAATCCTGACACTAATAATTCTTTTGTATATTTTCACCATATTCAATCTCAAACTGAAACAACAATTCTCTCAAAATTCAACATAACCATGCAGAAATGGAAGGTCGAACCCGAGTGTATATGTCGAACTCATACTGACGATAACCTCACTCCACAGAGTTTATGGACCTGGACAAGCCTGCCCGGGCGCTGGACACCCTGCAAGAGGTGTTCAGAAACAAGAAATGGGCCTACAACTGGTCTGAGTCAGTGCTAGAACCCATCATGTTTAAGTACCTGGAGCTGTGCGTTGATCTTCGCAAGTCTCACATCGCCAAAGAAGGACTGTTCCAATACAGGAACATGTTCCAATCTGTGAATGTTGGATCGCTTGAACAGGTTATAAGGTAACTATAAGAATTACTCTGAAAAACAATCTCCTTTGTGGTTATTACTTAAAAATGGTGTCGATTCGGTTTTCACAATTAAACTTATTTGACAAGACTAAACTTAAGTGTTTTGTCTTTTTCTCTCTGTATCGAAAAGATCAAGCATCCTATTGCTTAAACTTAGTCCTGTCAAATAAGTTTGATCGAAAAGATTGAATTGATAACACTATTTGAAGATTAAAGGTTTACCATTTATTATAAACATGCGAACAAAGGTGGACTTATCCCCAAATGGGATCTTAAGTAAACCACAAGGATAAATTAATAGAGGGTGAATTCCCAAAAGTACAACTTACAATGCACTTTTGGCGAATGAGCCTCTTACATGATGAATACAGTTTTTGTATCAAATTTTTTGTAGTTTTTGCTATCATATTCACTTTTGTAATTTGTTATGAAAACAATATTGATAAATTAAAGATAAAAATTTCAGGCCATATTCCAATTTTCCTCATTATCCAAAAAAAATTTTATCGCTGTTGACATGTTTAAAGAATAAAATATTTTTGTCATCAGAGGTTACCTGCGTATGGCTGAAGAACGCACAGAGGCTGCCCGGGCGCAGTCTACACAGGCCGTCATTGAAACTGATGATCTGGACAACTTGGCCACACCAGAGAGCATCCTACTGAGTGCTGTGTCTGGTGAAGATGCTCAGGACAGATCCGATAGAACTATTTTGACTCCATGGGTATGTTATGTACAAGTTTTACACATATTTTAATATTATTTTGATAAAAGTCACTCACTTAAACTCATTTAAAAACAAATTAAAAGATCTTTTTCTTTCTCTCTCCCCTTAAGTAAGCCATATAAACTATATATTTATTTTATTTATTATTATTTTTTTGTATATTTATGTATAGTATTATGTAGGTAGGTATTATATATATGTATGTATTCTTTTAAAATAAGGTATAAGTTTGTATTGTTTCAAAATTGTTTTATCTTTGTTTTTGTACACGTCTGTTCTGCCATTTTTCTACAACTTTCCCTGTCCAAGGTCTGCTGGAATTCTTTTAGAAATAAGCTGTACCTTTTGTATGTTCTTTCCTTGTTAATGTCTCACTGTATGCCAAGAACCCTTCGGATCGGACATTTTGAGCTAAGCTTAGAGATCGATGCGTTTCAATATTCTAAATACCAGACAAAAACTCCCGAGTGTCAATTATTTCTAGTTTATACCTACATTTGCTAATCAAAATGATTTATAAAAAAAAATATTGTAGTTTTATTATTTATTAATTTATTTATTTTTAATTAATGTGTATGTAATTTATTAAATTTTCTATTTGATTTCTCAATAATGTATTATTTTTGATATTGTTTACTGCGCCTAATTTAATCTTCATAGTAATAACTTAATTAAAATATTGCTAGTCAAAACGGTCAGTCAACGTTGCGTTTTTTTGTGACGACGCACAACTTTATTCTCCACATTCTATGTAGATTTCTGGGTGCTACCAGAGACAAGTTATATATAGACTGTTCACGTTCATACTAAGGTGCGTATGCAGAAATTTTGGAAATAAACTTAGATGGCGTTACTGAGTTGGTTAAGTTTCCATTTGTTTTCTTCAGAGGGCGCTATGACGGGGTTCGGAACCCTGTGCGAATGATCAGAATGAACCTCGCCTCTAGCGTCCTCTTGTGACGATGATTTGTACTAGTTAAGTCTAAGAGGCAGGTAGCTTGCTCTGTTACTTTCTCTTTTAGATGAAATTTGTATAGATGGCGCTACTGTTAAGACTATTTTTTTAAAAGCTTAGGTTTCGTTCCAAAACATATCAACGTACATTAGTAAACCAGAGACAAGATTTATACCA
The DNA here is from genome assembly GCA_958295455.1 of Coleophora deauratella. Classification (NCBI taxonomy): domain Eukaryota; kingdom Metazoa; phylum Arthropoda; class Insecta; order Lepidoptera; family Coleophoridae; genus Coleophora; species Coleophora deauratella. The sequence continues at coordinate 10,849,421 of OY282409.1, forward strand.
TATTTTTTAAACTGGGGTTGTTTAATAAATATTTAAAGCCCATATCAAGATTTCGTAGTCTGTGTTTGCATTTGTTAAAATCTGCTCCCAAAAAAACGTAAACTCATTTCACCTATTTCTTGCGAGGCAGTAGGTATTTCATTTACCCTTAAGGCTTCGGCACACCAAAGGCAGGTCAGACGCGGAGCAGGTCAGTAGCAGCGCGGGAGACGGCACACTGAATGCAGACGGCAGTTCCAACGCGGTTTTAACGCGGGCCCGCGTTAAAACCCCGTTCAGTGTGACGTTGACGGGTGGAGGACTGGAGGTTAGTTGGCTGCAAGATGTCGAACAGACTCTTGCTGCTTTTGGCTCTAAGTCGAAAAAGAAAATTTTACTTGAATGTTATATTTCTATAATATTTTTCTCGAAAATAGTATATATTTTTGTTCCCACTCATTAATTCGAAATTTTTTTCGTTTAAATCCAACAAGCGGTTGTAAAAAAACACAACTGTTGTGTAATCGCGTCGATGCGCTGCGCTGCACTGCGAACGATCGCCCGCCCCCGCCCGGTGTGGCATGCTGACATGGTTGCCATAGTTATACAGCCGCGCGGGCCCGTGATCAAACTGCGCCGCGCTGCTTCTGACCCGCGCCCGCGCCGCTTGGTTTGACGTCCGGCAGTTGCAGAGCGGCACGGCGCAGCGCAGTTTGAGCGCGGGCCCGCGTTTAAATACGTACTTCATATAATTTCTTGTATTACAACATGCGCGGGCCCGCATTTAAACCGCGCTGGTACTGACCTGCTTTTGGTGTGCCAAAGCCTTTATTGTTATTTCATTCATAGACGTTTTCTTGTATAAGTTTATAAAGCCCCAGTAAAATGTATATACGGTGCTACTTTATTAGTGCCCAATATTTTAGTGAGTGCTTCTACTCTCGATTCTGATCAACTTTCCCTGAGGAACCCATAGTCAAACTGTCAAAAAATTTTTGGACTCTTCATACAAATCGATTAGCCAAGCGGCCAAATGAGTATGGAGTTCTAATTTTTTTTTGCAATTTGACTATGGGTTCATTGGAGAAAGTTGAGCAGAAGCAGGAGTAGAAGCATTAACTAAAATATCGGGCACTAATAAAGTAGCACCTTATATTTTAACTTTTTCTGAACATGTTTTGTTACAATTTGATAGATATTTTCACCAGCCAAAATTGGACACCTGTATAATATATATAATAATATGAAATAATAGATAGAATAGAAAATGTTTTTTTTATAGTCCTTATATTGTAACACGTGGCTTTAGTATGCCTGAAATAGCCATATACCTAGCATTCGTAGCGAGGGTTATTCCTGTTTGTCCCAACGAGCCTGTCCCTGCTGAACGGGGACAAACAGAACTTTTAGTTTTGTTTGTACCCTAAAATTATTTTTATCATAGGTAATTCAGCTCTTTGAACATTTCTTATTGTAAATAAAACTACTATATAATAAAAAACATGAACATTTATTACGGAATCAGCTTCTTTATTATAAGATTTTATATCCTTTATGTTTATTTCACACCTACAATCTGAAACAAAATAATTGTTCATTAATACAAGCACTAAATTAAAAGGAAAAATATCAGAAAACATGGTGCGGCACCACCACCATTAAGTACCACCATGAACACAGGCACTAAATCAACCAGGAAAATATCAGATAACATGGTGCGGCACCACTACCATTAAGTACCACCATGTACAACAAAATAATTGTTTATTAATACAGGCCCTAAATCAAGCAGGAAAATATCAGATAACATGGTACAGCACCACCACGATTAAATACCGCCATGAACAACAAAATAATTGTGATTACAATCACTAAATAAACCAGGCAAATTCAAATAACTGGTTAGGCACCACTACCATGTACCACAGAATGGCTCGTGCACTTATACAAATAAAATCATCATGATCATTATCAGCCTCAAGGACATCCACTGGAGAACAACACTATAGGCTCGACGCGCCGCATGTCACCAACGTAGGTATTAATTGACGTGGCCTTACTCGATGGTCAGGCGCCTTTGGGAGCCGCAGCTGCCGCAGCCACGGCCGCCGCGACCGCCGCCGCCGCCGCCGCCACCGCCTCCGCACCGCCCGCCGCCGCCACCGTTACATGCAGCACAAATATGCTGTTTGTTTAGGAACAATTGTCAAAGTTCAAAAAAAGAAAGATTTTCATAGATTCAATTAAATAAAAGCCTTTCATCAACCACCATTTTTGTAAATTTTTTAACCTCTTGAGGAACATTGATATAGTAAGTATTGTATATTACATATATTACAGATTTATTATTATTTTTTCAATAAAATTGTTACTGTGCCCACTTGGAGGTACTTATAGCAGAAGCACAGTTGGCTGGAGGTCAGGTTGTTATTATTATAGATTACCTATCAGGCAGGCAATGTTTTACATGGTTTCTACTATCGCCAACAATGAAAGCCAAAAAATGATAATTCACTCTCTGCACAGATCACATAGACGGGGGATAAGTGTTATCAGTGTTACTAAATAATTCAAAGAAATCAATTGTGTTTGGTCTTGTTTTACTTAATGTATTGATAATGACCTATTTAATTTATACAGAATAATGACCTATTTTTTTATCCACTAGTGACTCACTAAAACCATTGCTTCGAAGGCAGTGCAGTTTTTTGTCTGTACAGGCTGTTGATTTGGCTATTGCTAGTTATACATAATGGTTATAGTAATAAACTTACAACGTGAATCTCTACTATGTGTGGTGTTGGCGATGCTGGCGTCGTCGGCGGTGGTGGCAGCACTACCACCGGCTGCACCGGAAGAGCCGTTGCCGCCGCCGCCGCCGGCAAGTAAATAACTTGTTGAGCCGGCGCGGCGGTGCCGCTGCCGGGTTGTAAAAGAAGATGGGCTGCTTCTTGAAATTAGCAAAATAAAACAAATAGATAAAGTAACTATATGTTAACACGTTTTCAGTATTCGGGGCGAAGGGCTTTTTTTAAAGTAAAATTTCACTGACGATAACTTTCAGGACGTACCAAACAACCAATAGAATTAATTTTTAACTATTTTACGGGTCAGTACGTACTTCAGAAATAAAAAAACATAATAGTCAAAGAGAAAATACATACCTCAATCTCTTAGAATTTGCAATTTGCAGTAATCTCTGCATGTAGGTACATTCATGTCTATAAACTTGTTCGGTTCGAGCTGTCGCGGTTGGTCAGTGCAGTGTTTTTTTAAAATTTCTTGGCCTGGATTCCAGTCCTTCAACAGAATCATTGTTTATTTTATTTTTACACAAGAACCATATGAAGAACTTAGGATACCTATCTATTTTATAACAAATGATGGACAAAACAAATTTCAGTGGTCGTGCCATGTAATCTAGTACCTTCCTGCCTTTTTTTGGCATACCTATTCCAGACAATAGGACATAGCTTTTGCCTGTAGCGCACACTTTTGGAAATGGTTCATTCCAATCAAAAAAAAGCAAAAGGTAAACAAAAATAGTATGCATCTGACATTGACATGTGTTATTTCCATAGTAAGTTTGTTTACCTTTTGCTTTTTTTGATTGGAATGAACTATAGATAGATACTTACATTCATTTCATAAACATGAGAAAAAACAATGACATACCGTGATGCTCTATTATCGTTTATCTGATATATTACTGCAGAATGGTTTAAAATAATTTTTACCTCATTTTTGGTGCCGGTTTTGTGCAAGCCAGTAAAATAAATTGTACAGCCATGCTGTGCACACTTTCTCACAAAGTTTACACCGTCTGATCTCTAAACCATTCTAAACATTGCAGTGAGTTTAATAACAGCTTGTAAAAATACATATCGATCTCGGGTTGATATGGAATGTGTATTCCAATTTATTCTGGAATAACGATTATTTATAAAAAAATATATATATAATCAGTAGTAAGGATAGTGATAAGCATAGACCTAGTACTTGCGCTACGCTCAAGACGACCTAAGCGTCGAAAAGAGATATCACTATCCTTATGGAACCCCTGCATGACAGAAAGAGATGCAAAACGAAGTACCGTTATGGCAATTTGTTTTCTAATAAGACGCCATAGCGGGCCGCAATGGATTTATTTGCCTGCGAAATTGAAAAAAAAAAAATCATAATAATGCAATAACTAAATAGTGGTTGGTGCAGACATGGTATCTTGCGCAGTGCGCAGTGCCTTATTGTGATGTGACAAAGGGAAATAACCCAAATAGTTACACGTTTCACAGATAAATATAGTATATTTTGTTTGTTTCAGAAATTAATTTTTCTTCCTTAACTGTGAGTTCATCCAGTGCACGGCACACATTAGTTTCATACAAAACTGTCTTGATCTATATAGTGACCGGCGAGTCATAAGAGACATTTGAAAATAGTGTTAGTAGGTGTTAGACATGGGCGTCGACCTTATATTTGCCGGCGGCGGCGCGCCGGCCTAAATTGGTCGGCGTGGTGGTGCTGCGCCGCGGCGCGGCATTACTTTTTATTTTTGTAAATGGTAATAAGACACACATTTTTCTACGTATATAAATAGAAAAAGCTTTGATTGCGAATTGAAAAGGTATATAAAAATAATAATTCATCTTCCGCAAAAGAATGGCAAGACAATGAGACAGGTCTACGTTTCTCTATGTGAATCGGTAGTTTCCTATTGCATTACATCTTGGGGTGGTGCTGCTAAGACTCACCTAATCATCCTAGAAAGAGCGCAAAGGATACTTCTTAAGGTGTCACTGTTCAAACCGTATCAATTCCCAACGAGGGAGGTTTACACTCAAACGGATGTACTTTCTGTTAGACAATTGTTTATTCTGAAACTGATACTGAAACAACACTCGGCCATGAAATACTGTCATACCACTGAACCCACGTCTAGACTAAAATATAAAGTATGTAAAACAGAATCATACAAAACAAAATTTACGAACAAATTCTTTTGTTTCCAGGGGCCCAGACTTTATAATGAAATGAATAAAATTCTTAATATCTTCCCTATGTTTAAAGTTGAATGTAAGAAGGTTGTTATAAACTGGTTGAAAACTTTAAATTATGATGAAACGGAGGACCTGTTGAAAGTTTTATCCTAGATAGTATAATCACAAAATAAACACAGAAGAGCCGCTCATGTATGTACCGGCATATAGGTACCTACTGCTGAGCTCGCGCAAGGGCTATCACAATATTCACATTTTTAAAATCAAAATCACTTAGACTGAACTCGTCGAGATAACATAGGCATTGCGAGACTAAGCGCACAGACAGTCACTAAAGAGAAATCAACCAAGAAATGCCTAGGTACGGTACAAGGAGAAGTTCTAAGTCTTATTTTTATCATAAGTATTATCATTAGCCAAATGACGTTCACTTTGCGTTCACCCACCATCCTTCCATAGTATTTTAGGTACGAGTACCTAATTCTGCTAAAGTAAGTAGGTACCTACGTAACCATTAAAAACCTAATCAAAATATTTAATTGAGTGCGTGCGACATCAAAGATCGCCCTCCCCGCCGCATCGCGATCGCCGCGCCGCGGGTCACGCGCGACTCCTCAGAGTGATCGATCATATTAAAACCGGCGAATCTGCCAGACACCGGTAAAAAAACTACCTAACTCGACTCCAGAAAATGCCAAAATCATATTATTGTTATTATTGCCTTGATTACATGCGGAACGGAAATAATAAATAAAATACATACACGTATTCAAAGTAATTTATTTATCCAACCTAAAATATTTGGAACCTCGATCAGTAAATGAGAAAATAAACCTTACTACTGTTTCATTATTATTCATAATAGCTGGTGTGCCCCGGCTTCGCTCAGGGAGTTGGTAGGTACCTATTTGTTTAATTTTCTGGGGCTAAACTTGCTTTAGCGCGTTCTTCGCTATCATATCATATCATAATTATGTATTTTGAACATATTTCATGTAATACCATAATACCTATTTTTCTTTAATCATTATTAAAAAGTAAGGTTACGCAGTCTGGTAAAAATACCCAAAAAAATATACACGGACATAGGTAGGTAATTGTTAATTCCTTACCTGTCCACGTCAGCTGGCAAAGAAAAAAAAAGAGAATTTACTATTTCTATTACTATTGAGACAGCCGAATACCGAACAGTTTCTATAATATTTTTGTTCACTCGATGTCATAGTGATTCCGTTCCGTTCCCGTTAAAACAAACAAATCTCGTTCTATAGTTCATTCCAATCAAAAAAAAGCAAAAGGTAAACAAACTTAGTAAGCAAATGACATTGACATATGTCAGTTCCATAGTAAGTTTGTTTACGTTTTCCTTTTTTTTTTGATTGGAATGAAGTATAGGTATATCGTTGCCGCGTGCGGCGGCGTGACACTCGCGATCGCGACCTTGCCTTGAACGACCGTACACTTCTATAAGCATGTATATGCTTAGGATTTTAGTGGTTTGTACTGAGCGGCCACTCTGTATTATACTTTGTGGTATAATCCACAATCACTCTTACTCACACCAATGTATTCGGATACACACACACATACACATGCACACACACACACACATACATACACACGCACACATACACACGCATGCACACACACACACACACACACATACACACACACACACACACACACACACACACACACACACACACACACACACTGTGTTTCTCTTGAGTTCCTAAATTCTGTCTTATTTTGATATAATGTGCATGTACATAATGAATTAAGAAACGGTAATCCTAAATTTAATTTTGTAAAAACATTGTTCAGGGAGATTACCACCGGATACCCATAACACAAGTAATTTTTTTTACTTAGTATGGGTTGATGGAGGCAAACATTTGATACCATATGAAAACATGTCTTTGTATATTACCGATATGATTGTAAATTCCTTTTTATGAATAAATAAATTATTATTATTATATTATTATTATTAATTCTACAATTTGATACAGAACTACCCCAGATATCACGCCAACCAGTCTTGCGCTGCCTGTATCCTGCGGCCCGCAACCTTTACCAGTTGTCGCGACAGTCTACCGAGTGAGAGGTCTGCCTATGCTGTGTCTTTCGGTGTGAGAACTTTGATAACCCTTATGGTCATCTGTGTTCTGCCCACTGCACTGCCATTTCAGTTTAGCGATTCTATGAGCTGTGTCGGTTAATTTAGCTCTCCTCCGCATCTCTTCATTTCTGATTCGATCACGTATAGAATTTCGGATCATAGCACGCTTCATCGTCATTTGGGCGACCTTGACCTTGAGCCTTCTCATGAGGCTCATAGTAAGCGACTATGTCTCACTTCCAAATGTTATTCATTGGAAACACACACTGATCAACTTACCAACAATTTAGCTTTGAAACACTGTAGTATTTCGGATGTTTCGGACCTGAAGATACTGCAGACTTTCCCAAACGTGGCCTAGCCGAGATGGATTCGACGATTGAAATCGATTGATTTTCGAAGTTGGACCTATCCAGCGTTGGTTCTATCTATGGTTGAGTTATAGGAAAATATGTATATTCATATTTCTTCTTTCTTCAACTTCTAAAGAACTTTAAGTACCGGTTTTCGACTGGTTTCAGAAGTTTAGCCGTAACTCCATCATCCATCACCCAGTGCTTTATTGTTCTTAAGCTGTTAAAGAGCCATTCTAATATTCATTAACAACTTAGAGTGTAGTCTCTAACCTTCAGAGAAATGGGTATGAAACGGATATTGATATTGAAATCCACTTATTAAGATGATCTGCTGAGAACATTGTGAATTTTACATAGGACATCCAAGATATCAGCTTATCGATAGTGGTTAATTTACGCTATGAATTTTGAGTCCTCTCCAGTCCATAAGCTCTGAAACATCTTGCAGGGCACTGGTGAACAGTTTTGGATATTTAACGTCTCCCTCACTCCTGGTGTCACTCCTCACTGCAGCCATATATTTTTATAATTCTGATCCTGGACGCGGGCCGACATAGTGTTGTTTTACTAAAACACTTCAATAACTTCGTAGTTAATTTGACAGCATTGGAGACACTGTAACACAGTCCAAGTCTCGACTGAATGAAAGGCTTTCTTATAGTCCACATTCTACAAACGCGAAGCATAGTGGCCGATTATACCTTTCATTTTTTGTGTTGACAGCTTCAATGTAGAATTGAGGTCTATGGTACTGAAATCTTTTCGGAAAAACCCTAGAAATTCATAAAACAAGCGTCCAGACGATTTGTGATGACTCTCAGAAACTAAATACAGTGATGTGGGTCTGTAGGGTCTCACAATCAGCAGCTCAGCTGGGTCGTTACCATTTTTGAAGAAGTGCACCACTTACCACAGTTTTGGTTTTGTGCTATGTGGTAGGCGTTCGTAATGAAATTAAGCAACTTCTGAAGAGCTTCAAGTACCGGTTTTCGACTGCTTTCAGAAGCTCAGCCGTAATTTTATCATCCATCACCCAGTGTCTTATTGTTCTTAAGCTGTTTAAGAGCCATTCTAATCTCGTTTAAGCGGATGTCCGAGATATCTTCGTTACAGTGTCGATGTCGGCTCGATTTGGATTAAAGTTAACTTAATGTTTGAAATCGGGTCATGCCAGGTATCTCCAACATTTTTGTGTAAAATAAGGGCAATTAGAATTTACATACTCGTTGATGCGCTCTAAGAAAACCGACACGAGTTGTATTTTGTATCTCCATGCATGAATCGATTTCTTTCTATGTTTGCATCTGAAATCTGCTCTAATTGATATGAGGTGCGATACTTTACCACATGTTGAAAAAAACTACATTAAATTTAACCAAAATTGCTTCCTGCTTGGTCTGATCGGCGCGAATTTTGAAAGAGTTGGCGGCGGCGGCGCGGCGGTGCGAACAAATTTAATCGGCGCCCATGTCTAGTAGGTGTCTCTCCCGGCCAAGTTTTTTGTTATTTTTTCTCAATAATCAACGCTGAACACGTTAAAAAACCGACTTCAATCGTAACAGCTACAATTTAACGTTTTTTTTTGTTTTTGATGATTTTTTTAAAAACCGCTTAATTTGTTTACATAAAATTTATATGGGTCCACCTCTGAAGTATTACCTACCAAACAAAAAAGAATCATCAAAATCGATTCATAATTGGCGGAGTAATCGCGTAACAAACATACAAAAAAAAACATACAGTCGAATTGAGAACCTCCTCCTTTTTTGAAGTCGGTTAAAAATAGCTATAACGATGCTAATGAAACTTTGTACCTTTTAATAACTTTATGCGGCCTATACTAGGTCATGAATTATTCCAGGCCATACCAGGATAAGGTACTTCCTACACAAAACAACATTGTTAATTTGTGAAGTGTAATTATGGGTGTTTATTTCTGATGTAAGTTGAACGATGTCAATCTAGTATATGGGCCATTATTGTATTTAGGTGCCAATAATCTGTCCGTTTCAAATAAAGGCGATTTTCTTAGCTCAACAGGCAAATTATTTAATGAAACTGCTATCAGTAGCTCCTGAAAAAGAAGTCTGGTGTAGAAAAACAGTAATTAAATTAAAAAATGAATTAATTTAAAAATTACGGTAACTCAGTTGCCTAAGTAACGCAGTTGATTTTCATATAAATATTGGCTGTCTTTCTGTGTTTTTTTAAATTTTTCACGTAACATATATATTGAAATTTTTCAACGTATACACTATTACTTGAACTTCACTTCTACGTCATTAATCACTATACATCTGCCATAACTTTTTAAAAATAAAATATGACTGGCCGTGTCCACGTTGCTACAGTCCGACTACGATCTTTTGGCAGGTGGTGAAAGGCCGGAACTAACGCCGACATCTTGAAAAATGACACTATTTGTATGAAAGAAATGATAGATTTGCGACTAAAGCACCGCCCTGTCAATGTCATCCATAAGCCAAAAGATCGTAGTCGGATTATAAGCAAAATTACCTACCCTGTGTTACCTTGGGAAAGTACCTAAACTTTAAATTAAGTACATTTACATTTTGATAGCATCATAATTTCTTTAGAATTTATATCCACATAATTACGACGTTAAAATACGTTTTATTTTTACAGCTGCATTACCACTACACTGCGTTACTCCTAGTGGTAACACAGATGTAGCTTAAGTGACGTCGCCGTGGTTTTCCATATATTTTTCAATTGGGGAATTTCCGCACCCTTTCCAGCCGTAAGGCAGCACTGTTTACAAAGTTCAGTCGGTTCGTTCCGTCCACCAACCACTGCAACGATTCTCTATTTAGAGCGCTTTTATAGTCACGCGGGTTTTTGCCCGCAAGCGTGCCGCCCGCAACCTATCGTTTCAGTAAATTTTTTAGGTTCCTTTCCGCATGCGTGCAGAAACCCGCGTGACTATAAAAGTGCTCTTAGTCCCATAAAAAGTATGAGTATGAAGATGAAACTGCAGTAGAGGCTGGAAGAGATGGCACATTTTAGAGCAGCAACAACTATTTAGCGCCATTGAACGATTTAGCGCTCAAGTATTTGTCAGTGTCAGCAAAGTTAGTTTCTTTTGGAAAAGATGTTCTCCATATTTGGGTATGTGCTGTCATCCAGAAGAAGCAGGTTGTAATCGGATGCTGTCGATTAAATCTTTATTTTTAACTAAAATTACGACTTTTGCGTTTGGTTAAGTATTTTTATTTAGAAGTTATTAAGTTCGATGTTCTGTTTTCTTTAAAAAAGTAACAAAAAAGCTTAAAAATATCTGGTGTTTTCCTCAGAGTAATCGGTAAAAACCTGTTCTCAAATTTGTAGTCGATTCACATCACTAGGATACACCTGTTAAGTTTCCGGTTTATGTTTTGTAAATATTTAGTGGAACAAGGGGGCTTAAACCGTGGACTATTTACTGCGTATTAAAAAACCGAATCATTCGGCCGAATGTTCGGTTCGGCACATTTTGGACCGAATATTCGTAATCGGTTGAACCCACATTCGGCGCATCTCTAATTTAAATAATATTTTTGCGCTTGCTTGTCACCGAAAATATATCTGCCGATTGCCAGCATCATCAGCCGATCTCCAGTAAGGAATGATTTAGAGAGTAGTCATTCTTCATAAAATTTACATGGTGGAAACTTTTTATTTTGTTTTAAGAATATGTGATTATTTTTATGTTCATTGATAGTATTATTAGACTAACTTCCAGAAAGTACTAAACTATGGTTCATTCCAATAAAAAAAAAAGCAAAAGGTAAACAAACATAGTATGCAGATGACATTGACATGTGTCAGTTCCATAGTAAGTTTGTTTACGTTTTGCTTTTTTTTGATTGGAATGAAGTACAAATGCTTTAATTAAAATAACACTATGTTACTTATATACCACCGTGTAACTGTATTTTCCTTTGATTTTTGATAACGTTTAGTGCCATATGCCTAATTATAATTACAGTAAAACCCCACTATACGCGCCCCCATTAGGCGCCATTTTGGTTTTACGCAAATTTTTATTAGGTTGGCAACTAATAAACCCGCCATTTTTTCCATCCATTTCTAGATTGACGTAGAAATTTCTCGAATAATCTTATTAGGAAACATAAATAGAGCGACAGTTGCGCAATCCGATCAGTTGACAGCTGACTTTCGAATGGTGAAGTTAACGAAAAATATGGATATTTCTCGCAAGGAACTTCGTCTCCTTTTACTTCATGAATTTCGTTTGGGCCGAAAAGCAACCGAAGCTACTTTCAATATATGTAAAACGATAGGTGACGGTGTGATCTCTTATGATATTACCAAACATTGGTTTAGAAAATTCAATAATGGATATTATGATCTCACTGATCGGCCACATCCAGGACCAACCTTTTTAGATGTGGAGGAATTAAAACGACTAATAGAAGCGGACCCAAGATTAACTTCGCGCTGTCTGGGAGAGCAGCAACTTCAGTGCTCTCATACTGCCATAGAAAATCATCTTCATGCTTTAGGAAAGAAATGGAAATACTCGGTATGCTTCAGAGCAAAGCGGAAAGTTACAAGGCTCTCTGTCTTGGATGTTTTGTACGCTGACGATGTCTGCCTGATGGCTGACTCAATGGAAGCACTCCAAGCCTATGTGGAATCTCTGCATAAAGCGTGCCGCAGATTCGGTCTGGTTATAAGTATAACTAAAACCCAAGTTATCAAGCAGTCTTCAAGAGGATGCGATACGCCCTGCTCTAAAATTTATTTGGATGGTAAAGAGTTGGAAGACGTAACACACTTCAAATACTTGGGAAGCCGGATCAGAAATGACAACACCTTGGCTTCAGAGATTCCAGCCCGCATAGCAAGTGCAGCAGCTATCTTTGGAAAACTAAAACACCGTGTATGGGACTCACATGACCTGAAGTTACAAACAAAAACTTTTGTCTACAAAGCGATTGTCTTGCCGACGCTTCTGTATGCTGCAGAAACCTGGTGTTGCAACAGAGCAGATATCAAGAAACTAGACACATTCCACTTAAAATGCCTAAGAGCCATACTGCGAATTAAGTGGCAGGATCATATCCCTAATACGGAAGTACTTCGTCGAGCGGAGATGCCTGGCATAGAGGCGCTGATAATGAAATATCAGTTAAGATGGTGTGGTCATGTTTTGCGTATGGACGATAATAGATTGCCCAAGGCTGTTTTCTATTCCGAACTTTACCTTGGAAAGCGGAAGCAAGGTGGGCAATACTTACGTTTTAGGGACGTCCTCAAGCGCCACCTCAGTGATTTCGGCATACCTAGCGATCGTTGGGAGGATCTCGCAAGTCTTAGACCGGAGTGGCGCTCTACTAATCATAAAAGTGTCGACCGCTTTGAGCAAATGTGACTGGAAGATCTCGAAGTTAAGCGCCAGGTACGGAAGACTAAACCGAAGTCCTCCTACACATACACCTGCAACTCTTCTGGCCAACTTTACTGCGTGCCTTGTGATCGTGTATTCAGAACGAAGTTTGGTTTTGCGAGTCACATCAGAGCACGACATAACCACTGATTAGCTGCAGTCAAATAATGAAAATGAAGGAGTCGCCGTTGCCGGTCACGGCATGGAGGACATGATGATAACGCCGACACAACTTCAGAAGAGAGCAGATTTTGTGTGCAGTTTGTGTGGAGTTGCTTAGTTCCCATCGCACTCATGAGTGGCTGCGGAATCTTATTACAGCCGATGAAAAGTGGGTCCTGTACGTAATTTTTTCTCACAAGCGGCAGTGGTTAGGAGCGCACGAAACGAGCGTACCGACTCCGAAACTTGGTGGCGGAAGTAGAAAGTTCTCTTAAGTGTGTGTGGGGAGTAAATGGAATCATTCATTGCGAGCTTCTGCCAACTAAAACTACGGTCACAGCTGATATATACTGCGTACAACTAGACCGGGTTGCAGCTAGTATACCGAAGAATCAGTGTAAAGTATACTTTTTACACGATGACGCCCGACCCCATATAGCGAAAAAATTCTCTCGCTGGGTTGGACTGTACTACCGCACCCTCCGTACTCTCCCGATCTTATGCCTTCGGATTACCACCTATTTCGTTCGCTCGCCCATTATTTATAGGACAAAAAGTTCTCGGATGAAGACCATCTTAAAAGTGAACTAACAAGTTTCTTCAGTGAAAAGCCCAAAGAATTCTACAGAGAAGCCATGTCTTTGCCGACGCGTTGGCGGCAGGTTATTGAAAGTGATGGTGCATACATAACTGACAAATAATTATGGAATTAAAAAATAAAATAACATAAATTTACAAACTGAGATGGCGGTTTTATTAGTTGCCAACCTAATGAATTCATGTAAAACCGAAACCTCACTATAATACCTCGCTTTACACGGATGGCCGTGTTATGAAAATATTTTCAATAGATACACTTCTCGTAAAACAAATGCGCAATGTAACTCTGCACAATGTGTTTTTAGAATTAAAGTATTGATGCATTTCTACTGATTTTTGACTATGTTTAAACGCAAGTTTAGTTTGCGTTCAATAAAAAATACCTCTTAGATTATAAGCTTTCTCCTTTTATTCCAACTACCACGCGATCTCATACCAACTCCCTAACTGAAGCCGGGGCACACCAGCTAGTTTAAAATAATATTCATTTTTTACAATGAACGAAGCTATTGTCAAAACGTTGAGCATTAAGTCTTATTATTTAGTCTTATATATTTTGTAAAAAAGAATATGTATATATCCTAACTTAAATTTTGGTAACAGAGTGATAAACTTAATTATAAAATAAATCTTTAGACTACGACAATTTGTTATTTAACATTATTAAATTACTCTTAACTGTCGTAAGTTTATATGTGATATTTTAATTTTAATAAACATTCCTAAGAAATTTAAATAATTTTCTAAATAAGTAACGCAGTTGTTATTTTTCCACACCATTCCTAAAGTAAACGTTAATAAATATAAAGTATGAAAAAACATCGCTGCAAATGTCTGGGATGTTTACTGTGGCCGTAGATAATAATGAACAGAAATCAACATAAATAGTAAATAAACATAAATATCAACTTCACTTTTCAAAAGTTTCTACAAACGTTGTCTAAATTGTACCCTAAATAAAATAATGGCTCAATTTGCCATTTATGGGATTCGCGAGAACGTATGCACAGCGTGGCTGTACAATTTATTTTAAATTAACACAAAACTGCACTCTTTTTGCGTACCATTGTCATTGCCATTGTATACCTAAAAATACCTATCTATAATCATAAGCTATTATATAGGTGACTTTAAATTATTTCTTGATACGAAAGAAATAAAGCAAAGAACAGCGGACTCTCCATATAAATCGATCAACTGTCCGGCCAAATTAGTATGAAGAGTTCAATTATTATTTTTTTGCGATTTGACTATGGGTTCCTTGGGGAAAGTTGTTTGTTATCATGAGCACTTGCATAGCCTTTCGTATCAAGAACTAATTAAAAGTCACCTATATAATGTCGGTATCTGGTCGGAATTAAAGTTGGGCAGACTGTGGGGCGGCGGGCTGGGCGGTGCGGCGCGGCGCTCTTTTGTTTGTTCTTTTTAACATCGTCGCCGCCGTGCCACGCCGCTCGTCACTGCCGCCGCTCGTCACTGCCGCCGCCGCGCCGCCGCCGCCGCGGGGCGCACCGGCCGGGCCGACCGCGACCGCCGCCGCCGCCCGTACCTACATACGCGCGAGTGCGACGTTGCCAGCTTGCACCGGCGGCGTGGTAGCGGCGGGCGGCGCGCGGGGCGCGGGCACTCGATGTCCGTCGCGAACGCGGATCACTCCATCAATGATGTTTTAATAGATGAAGTAATAGAATACCAATTAAATAGTTTTGGCCGTCGCGGTCCGGTCCTACTTTTTTACAACAGCTGAGGCAGCAAATACAAAACGCGGGAAATTATAAATTACGTACTTGAGTATCGTATAACGATTTTTTTTTAACTGTGCAGGTCGAGCTGTCAAAAATGTATGGGATTTGACACTAATTTAACGTTGTTCTATCAGTTCTACAATTTCGACTATTTTGACAGCTCGATTTGATAAGGTCCGCACAAAATAGGTCGGCGTTCTGGATGCGGACCGCGCGCGGTCCGCCATTTAGATTAGATTAGATTTATTTATTTCATATTATCAATGTCAAGTTTACAATAATATTACAAAAATGTCAGAGGATAATATGATCGTCAAGGCAATAATTAAATAAATAATAGGAAAATTTGAAATTACACAGAAAAAATATAAGTATAGGTACCTATCTAAAAATTTCAAATAAAAAGTACATTTCAAAATGTATGTCAAACAAAAATATAAATATCAAATTAAAATACATGTCAGTACTACAACTTGTAATAAAATCATAAAGTAGGTAATAAGATGTAAATAAATTAAGTCATCTTAAGAGGCCTTTCTCGAAACGCAAGAGCTCAAGTTTAGGCATCCACACGGAGCGTCGTACGCTTGTTTGTATAATCGCGTTACTCCACGCATACAAACGTATCGCGCGACGGACTAACAGATTTTGATCCTTTTACGAGTATCAGCTCGTTCTAAGCTAGCCGTGAAATGAAACAGCCGTTGCATTGTTTTACGTGTATTGGTTTAGATCTTATATAAATGTAGAATTTAATTTATTTTATCTATTAAAATCAGAATAAACCCATCTCTTTTTATGTTTATTACATTTCAGTTGTGTATTCCGTTCTCTGAAAGAAAAAAAAGAACCTTTAGAAACCTGTGTTTTTTCAAGATTGTGAAATATGATTAATTTTGTTTTTTATTTACATCACTACTCAGAATGAAGTATAGAATACAGGAAAAATATTGAAAAAAATCGATCTACATTTGATCTCGACCTCCGTTTCTTTTTGCAAAAACTGCAAATATCTGGGATAAGGTAAATCTGACAAAAAAATTGAAAAAGTTCACGGAGGGCGTGTATTACATAATACGCACATTGACTATGAAAAAAAATAAAAGGCTAAACTCATATTTTTTTCAGTTTTCCATACAACTACTTGATTCACTATTCAGATATCTCGACCAACGTTTTTTTGTGCAAAAAGTGCAAATATCTCTGAAACGGTAAGAGATATCGAAAATCTAACAGAAATTTTGAAAACCTTACATAAAAGCATATAATACATGAGATGCATGTTGACTATGTGAAAAATGGTCTAACTCATTTTTTATCAGATTTCCCATACTAAATGTAAAAAGTGAGTAAAGAATTTGTATTGGAAACTGAAAAAAAATGAGTTTGGCTATTTTTTTATAGTCAATATGCGTCTCATGTATTATATGCTCTTACTTCAGTTCATGGACGTAAAGTAGCCTTATTGTGCTATTAGTCTATTAAAAAACGGGCTAGCCGCTTTATAAACAGGTACCATAAAGCAAATTTTTTTTTTTTTAATATATTCTATATTTATCTCTCCCACAATCTAAGAAGAATCTAATTAAATTTCATGTGTGGAAATCAATCAAACGGTTAAGGCTGTACAGCGCACCCTTTGGTGCATAAATACATACATTCGAAGCAGGGTAAAAGATACACCTACTTCCTTTTTAGGGTTCCGTAGCCAAATGGCAAAAAACGGAATCTTTATGGATTCGTCATCTCTGTCTGTCTGTCCGTATTTCACAGCCACTTTTTTTCCGAAACTATAAGAACTATACTGTTGAAACTTGGTAAGTAGATGTATTCTGTGAACCGCATTAAGATTTTCACACAAAAATAGAAAAAAAACAATAAATTTTAGGGGCTCCCCATACTTAAAACTGAAACTCAAAAAAATTTTTTTCATCAAACCCATGCGTGTGGGGTATCTATGGATAGGTCTTAAAAAATGATATTGAGGTTTCTAATATCATTTTCTTCTAAACTGAATAGTTTGCGCGAGAGACACTTCCAAAGTTGTAAAATGTGTGTCGTCGTCCCTCCGTAACTTCTAAAATAAGAGAATGATAAAACTAAAAAAAAAAAATATGATGTACATTACCATGCAAACTTCCACCGAAAATTGGTTTGAACGATATCTAGTAAGTAGTTTTTTTTTAATACGTCATAAATCGTAAACCGCAATTTAGAAATAGAAACTCTTTATTTAATGTAAAAACACAACACCTTAAAGTAAGACATTCGTTCTTAAGCTAAAAATAAATGTAGGTGCTGCATAGTGACACTAAAAAATGGTCCCCACTCAGCATTAGTCGTAACAGGCAGGTGCTGCTACAACGCTGGTTTTCTGTGGGGCCTTGTTATTAATTTACCTTTCATTCAAGTTACAACGAACTACAAGAACTTTTATATTATTTTACATGCTGCTACGGAACCCTTCATGGGCGAGTCCGACTCGCACTTGGCCGCTTTTTTCTTCCGTGGTAAATATACGGGCTGACATGTACCTCAAGGATAAAAAATTACAAGCATGTATGTACTTTGTATGTTCATATGAAAACGACAAAGTATTTTTTCCATATTTTTTAATAAGAGCGACCACCCTAGAAAATATGGAAAAATTACAATTTTATTTTTTTATAAATATAATATTCAAAGTACCTATATGTTTAACATTTCTATGCGTAAAGTAGATGTCACTCAGAATATTTATTTAAAAAACATATATATTCACAATGATCAAAACGTTGCGGGGCAGCGTATAATTAGTACTATCGGAGCGCGGCAAAACGGACACAGGTCCTTCCTCGACGGGCGCTCGCGCCGTTCTGATCGATCCACGCGGAGGCAATGAAATATATCGTAGATTTCTGGTACAATTTAATTTATTGTATTTTTGAAACCTTTTTAATTAATGCAGACATATTTCTTGATTTTTATTGGGAAAATAACACTGTTTATTTTGATGTCAGTTTCAATCAAAAATATTTTGGTTTTATTACAAAAAATCGCGCTTTAGTATAGACGTATTTCGCTGAAATTGATGTTAGAATTTTTTTTTTACAAAAGATTGTGACGTTTAATCTAAAAACGAGAACATTAACTTACAATAAATTTATTTAAGTGATTTGAAGATATTTTTTTCTGGTACAATAAATGTTTTCTAGTTAGAGAATTAGGGGCTTGAAAATGACCGTGCGAACCTTTTTTGCGAAAACATGACTGCGTGTTATTTTTTAAATAAAACAATGGAACAAATGTTTAAAAATCTGAAACATTAACTAACAATAAGAAACACGAATCTACTGAACACATATTTTTTAAAATGTATAACTCTTTTCGAAGGTAGAAAATTACGAGCTTAAAAAGTGCGATTTCTCGAAAAAAATGTGAATGAGCCCTTAATATGATGTGCGAAACTTTGCTAGAATAGTTGCATTGGAGTTGGAGCGCTTGCCAGAAAATAGCGTCTTTCAGCCTATTCAAAATTATTGTACACCATTGAAACTAAGTATTCAGAGAGAATTATCATATGTTGGTGAAGTGAAACATCCTTGCAAAGATGATAATACTCTTGGTTGTGTGGATAAAATAGAAGAAGAAAAATATAGATTGCTTTAGTTGAGAGTCATGAAAAACACCAAAAAAATATATGTCCAATTTTTTACTGTTTCTTTGTTTAATTGCTTTAATAAAACAATATGTAAGTATTATGAATGTCTTTAATCAGTTAAACAATAAAACAATATTATTGTAAGTATGTATTTTCTTTAAATGTTAATTATTAACAATGATGTTAAACAAAATTCTCAAATTTGAAAATGATTGTGATCTCAATTCCCCCCGTTAATAGTACTAACCTTTTTAAAAACTAATCATCCAAATAAAAGATGTTATAATAAATAATCATTATAGAAGCTATCTGCTTTAGTTATAATGCTAATAATGAATAAATCATACTAAAATTACAAAAATCATTGTATTATTTGAAACCCTAAAACTATCTATTATACTGGGCATAAAAAGACGGTTTTCACTAATATCAATTCTATATTATCTTACATTATGAGGTGTTAGGTACTAAAATGCCCCTAAACTGAACTGAACAAGCTGCAGCTAGAGCAAAAAAAAACGAAAAACGTTTCTTTGAAGAACTTGACAATTTTAATTATTAAAAATGCACTTTTAGTTTTCGTTCTAATCGATAACTTTAATTCTTCTTTCATACATTTTAGTATGGAACGAATACCTAGATGATTTTTTTACATTTTTTTTTTCTCAAAAGCTAGTCATAGGATTGTATTGCTCTTCGAGGATTTGATTGTAATCTGACCTTTGATTTTTAATATAAAAAAAAAACTTAAACAATAAACAGAATAGTAAGTCTTGCAATGATTAGAAAATAATTTGAAATGATTTAAAATAAATAAATAATCTACAAACATGTCTGGAAACTTTGACTAAAAAGTGCACCCCTTACTTTTACGCTGGACGCTTGAGATGTTTTACAAGTTGTACATATTGTGAATTTATAAGAATACCTAATTATTTGTTTATATCAAATTCAGTTAGTTTCTAGTCAGCCACATATTCTCTTATCTTGAACATTGATTCTTGACAATCAACATCTAGATACATGACTGACATGACACTGGCAGGCAGCGCGTATCGTTTTCGATGCCTGAACAAAATAAAATATTGCGGGTTTCAGTAAAACCGTAGAATGAATGTACTTACCTATTTACAAACGAATTAGTAAAAGTCAATAAGTCCAATATATAGGCGATAAAAAAATGTCTGGCAAATTGCAATACTTTAACTGTGGCTTCTACTCATTAAACTGAACAACTTTCCCAGGAAACTCATACTCAAAAAGCGAAACTTTTTTGAACTCTTCATACAAATCCGTCAGCTGAAACTTCGTATGGGAAGTCCAATTTTTTTTTTACATTTGGACCCTGAGTTTCTTGGGGAAATCGTTCAGTTTGATGTATTATTTGCTTTTATTTAAGCTTTTCAAAATTTTTGTTAGATTTTCGATATCTCGTACCGTTTCAGAGATATTTGCATTTTACAAAAACTGAAAATATCTGGGAAAAGGTAAAATATATCGAAAATCTGACAGAAAATTTGAAAAGGTTAACGAAAGGCGTGTATTTCATGATACACACATTGACTATGAAAAAAAAATGGCTAAACTATTTTTTTTTTATCAATTTTCCCTACAAATTCTTGATTCATTTTTCAGTTATCTCGACCACCGTTCTTTTTTATAAAAAATGCAAATATCTCTGTAACGGTAAGAGATATCGAAAATCTAACAGAAATTTTGAAAAGCTTAGATGAAAGCAAATAATAAATGAGACGCATGTTGACTATGAGAGAATGGCCTAACTCATTTTTTTTCGGATTTCGCATACTAAATGTGAAAAGTGAGTAAAGAGTTTGTATGGGAAACTGAAAAAAAAAAAATTGAGTTTGGCTATTTTTTTTGTAGTCAATATGCGTCTCATGTATTATATGCTTTTAGTTAAGTTTTTCAAAATTTCTGTCAGACTTCTGATATCTTTTACCGTTTCTAAAATATTTGCATTTTTGGCAAAAAAAATGGAGGAGATTTAACAAAAAAAAAAAACCCTGTCTTGGAGCGAGCTTCGTAAATTAAAAGGTTTTTGACATGGACGTAAAGTAGCCTTATTGCACTATTAGTCTATTAAAAAACGGGCAAGCCGCTTTGTAAACAAGTACCATAAAGCAAACTTGTTTATTTTTATATTTTAATATATCCTATATCACTCCCACAATCTAAGAAGAATCTAATTAAATTTCATGTGTTGAAATCCATCAAACGGTTAAGCGCACCCTTTGGTGCATAAATACACAGACATTCGAAGCAGGGTAAAAACATGCATCTTTTGTCGCCCTAGAACACTACATATTTTCATACTTTTTTATTTCTTGTGTCGAGAACGTCAGGTATAGCAAGCTACTGATAATTAACGCGAGTAAGCACTGTAGTGCTAATTTATAACACGAAAGATACAACTACTTCCTTTTTTCTTCCGTGTTAAATATACGAGCTGACATGTACTTCAAGGATAAAAAAGATAAAAAAGATACAAGCATGTATGTACTTTGTATATTCATATGAAAACGACAATGTTATTTTTATGTAAATACAGGGTGTAAGGGACAGGTTTCCGAAAACTTTAAGGGCTTGCTCAGTAGACGAAACTGAACAACTTTCCACAAGAAATTTTTTCAGGAAACGAAAAAAAAAATCGGCTTCTCCATACAAAATTATAAATTTGATTGGACAGTTTGTATGGAGAAGCCGATTTTTTTTTTCGTTTCCTGAAAAAATTTCTTGTGGAAAGTTGTTCAGTTTCGTCTACTGAGCAAGCCCTTAAAGTTTTCGGAAACCTGTCCCTTACACCCTGTATAGTATTCAAAGAACCTATATGTTTAACATTGTATGCTTAAAGTAGATGTCACTCAGAATATTAATTTAAAAAACATATATATTCACAATGATCAAAACGTTGCGGGGCAGCGTATAATTAGTACTATCGTATAATTAGTATATAGGGGCTTGAAAATGACCGTGCGAACCTTTTTTGCGAAAACATGACTGCGTGTTATTTTTTATATAAAATAATGGAACAAATGTTTAAAAATCTGAAACATTAACTTACAATAAGAAACACGAATCTACTGAACACATATTTTTTTTAATGTCTAACTCTTTCCGAAAGTAGATAATTATGAGCTCAAAAAGTGCAATTTCTCGAAAAAAATGTGAATGGGCCCTTAAGAAAGATGAGAATGTAGAATATTATTGTGTTTTAAGCTGTAAGGAAATGATTATTAAAGGTTATAGATTTTGAAAAATATAAAATTTATAACATATAATTTTATTGGCTTCTTTAGAAATCGTGCATATTTTTTCATGAAATTCAGTCGATTTCAGTTGATTAGTTTCTAGTCAGCCACATATTCTCTTATCTTGAACATTGATTCTTGGACAATCAGCCGCTAGATACAGTAACTGTACCTACTGTGTATGGTGGCAGGCAGCGGGTATCGTTTTCGGTGCCTGAACAAAAGAAAATATTGCAGGTTTCAGTAAAACCGTAGAATGAATATGCTTACCTATGTACAAATGAATGAGTAAAAGTCAACAAATCCAATATATGTCTATCTTGACTGTTAGTAGTATTTATCTCAAAGTTTCCATGCTTTGCAAGGCACATTAAGCCATTTGTGCCGGCTGCTATCACTAGATGGTAGTTGTTGAGCCATGTCAGATACCATATAGGCACCTTGAAAACTTCTGACACTGGGGTTGGCCACTAGGCTCACAAACTCCACAAATCCGGACTAGGCCCCCATGTGTGGAGTATGGCCTAACCTTCTCAATGTATAGGATGAGACCTGTGCTCCTGCAGTGGGGACAATATATGTTGTTAATAATAACTTTTTTACCAAATAGAAGTGAAGCTGATAGGTATGGTTTACATGGAAACGTAACAAATCAAATAAAAAAAACATTAAATAAAACAATACTGATATCTAAAATATACTTACCTAAGAAGAACTGATTCTTCATAGTACCAAAATTATCCTCTAAAACCTGACTAACAGCGGCGCTGGTGCTTGGTGCAGGTTCTGTTTCATTTTTGGTGTATGCAACAGATACGGCAGGTCCCAGAAGTCTCTTTCTTTAAAATCCAATACTAATGTTGTACGTCAAAAATGAGCTTCGCAAATTCGCATTTATTAATGCCAAAAAATAATCATTGCCTAGAAAAAAAAAATATTTTTGCATTAGTTGGATAATTATCCTATCTCTGATCTATACTGACTGGCAACTTGGTAGCTTAGTGGTTAATGCTGCTGACCATTAATGATTTAGGGTTTAAATGGAATGTGTTTTATCTTCATCTCAATCAAATTAGATAAGTAGGTAGGGATAGTGTTTTATTTGCTAATTTATGAAAGTTGGTAATGGCAATGTAACCAAATTCCACGGGACAAAACCAAGGGAGGAAGGAATGTTAGTGTCAGTATAAAGCAGGCCCTCTTTAATCCATACCTCTCTATAATCCGAACCATCCCTCTACAGTCGCTGCCGTTTCTCAGTAAGTCCCTGTGCCATGGGGCATTTCAGTACCGAGTTATACCTGGTTATACATTTGAAGTAGTGTGATAAAAGAATTGTATCTGACTGGCCCGAGTTATGTGTTTGCATAAATTAAGGGATATAGCTATACTGGAATTTGTTTCAATAATAAACACCTTTGTTTTCACCATCAGCTAAAAGACATCCACTGCTGGACAAAGGTCTTCCCCAAGGATTTCAGCACAGACTGGTTCTGCGCTGCCCGCATCCAGCGGCGTCCCGCAACCTTCAACAGGTCATCGGTCTACCAAGTGGAAGGCTGACCTTTGTTTTATTGCCAGAATTGCCTTTCAAAATGTGTACAACATACCGACTCCGAACCGATCAGAGCGCGAGGTACATTTTAAAGAGTATTGTAAATGATATTAAGTTTTACACTCCTACAAAAGTTGCTTGGAGAAATTTGGTTCACGCTCAGCGTGGCAGGCAATTGCAACGATAAAATCAAAAGAACCTATAACCTCCTCGGTACTCGCGTACCCTATAGGGTACATTTTCGGTAGGGCTTTCCCTGGCGATATTTTAAATAAAAAATATTGCAATGCATTGGAACTAGATACAAAAAAAGTGTTGCATAGAGGACAAACAAAATATATATTTTAGTTATATAAAAACCCCTTAGTACGTCGAAGTAATTTTTTTTGTGTTACAAACGAAATAATGCTTCAGGACTGAGGAGGATAGGTAGGTACTTACTCGAATTTCCACATGAGAAGGCGATCCTTGTCGAAGAAAACGGAGCAATGATACATGACATGTTCACTGCTGTTAGTGCACTATCTCACAGACACGATTTCGACTAAACGCTCTGATAGCAAAAAATCTCGTTGATCGTTCTCATTTCGTGTAAAAACGAGATATTTTGCTTTTAGATATTATATAGTATTAACCTATACATATAGCGACAATTCGTGCGTTCGAGCCGGAAACAAAACAAAACAACAAAACATGCCGATTGCTGACAGCAGGATAGCCTATTGGAATCTTTTAAGTCTGAAAGGGACAACAGATTCAAACTTGTCTCTGGAAGGAAGCAGCTTGCAGGTAGCGAAACTTTGTATGGTGTTGCCAATAATCATTTTTAGGGCGCCCACCAAACCCCGTCGTTGAATTGCTAGCCGTTTGCTAGGCTCTCAAATAAATAAGTCTTAAATCTTATCCGTTCCGTTCCGTTCCGTTCCGGTGGCTCACTGACCAGAAGTTCTTCTGCAGGGGCGTTGAGGTCAGAGCATAAGGGATCATGGGCGAAGTTGTAACACTCTAAGTGAGTGGCTCGAGCACCGAGACGGTGTTCAGCATCCAACCGGATCCTGAGGGTACGTGGATGACACAGCCTCAGGTTCCGAGGTCATTTACTGAATCCTGCCGGCAGCACAGGAGACCGTTCACCTGGGGACGTATCAACTCTCGTCCTTGTGCCTCTATGCAGCTGAGATCTACCCAAGACACCAGTGGCCACGTAGATAGGATCAGGAGTGTAGGTGGCTTTTGCAGTCGGGATGGGGGCGGGGGGACGGATAGGGCCAACAAGTATACCAGCAACGAGTCAGCATGTGGAAGATAGATACTATACTTGGTGTGTAACATTTACAGGGAGGAAAGTATGACTGCTTGTTTTGAAGTAGTTGCAGTAGAAGGGTGTCTTCAGATTCCATTGTACTGTCTTTTTATGTTCTATGCTTTATCAGTAGGAATTTTGCGGAGATGTTTCATGTATCAAGTTATCGGATGGATGAGCTGTGCTCTTTAATCCGTTGCGACTTGACGCTTTATTCTTTGTCCTGCATCGGTGTTACAGTTTATCCTTTTTTCGGAGTTGTATCTTCCGTGTTTCGTCGAATGTCTCGTAATTTTGATGTTATTAAATCGGGCCTAAAGCTTTTTTATCGTAGTTATACTATCCACTCTAATAGTTTCTTGGTTTTTGTTACAACTTTAACGTTATTACCAACCATGCTAGACCAGATGTGGCGATTCTTTTGAAAGCTGCACGCGGCGCAATATTATACAATTCAAAAGGCGCAGAAAGTGGTATTCAAATACTCATTTTTTACATCCTGTTTGCGTTCCTGGGAATCTCGTCGCCTAACTGTAACTTAAGGCTGTCTCATGTCTTTGTCTAAAATACAATACAGCACAGCAATTTATAAGAATAACAGCACAGTCCTGTAGTTGAACCTAACTATGTATTTATGATTTTTAGTGCACTAATTCGTATCACATAACATTGCATTATCTGTATACACTATACACTTCACTCTCAGTCTAGAGATGATATTTTAAAATGCACAGAAAATATTATTTCCACAAAAAAACTTATATGTCACACACACATAGCACTGCTTGTTATAAACGAAATAAAATAAACACATTCACACTTTTGAGTTTGTTTTTTTGTTCGCATATCAACGTTCAGTGCCATTGGCCATTATTCTTATGGCCTACAGATGTTTCTTCCTCGTTGTTAGGAATTCTTGAGTAGGTAGCGAGGATTTTTTTGGGTTCTCAGAATCCGCAACTGATGTCCTGCTGTGTCGAAGCTTCTTGAAATTAAAACGAAACTTTTTTGAAAGGTGGACACTTATGGATTTTATAATCAGTTCGCGTTTAGCCTGCTTTAATGACACGAGAAAATCCATGGAGCACAGCAAGAGCACGTGAAACAAATAAAAAACACACCCATGACACTTGGCACGCACAAATAATCACAATCATATAAATTGTGTTAAGTGAACAATGTAAACAAGTACCTGTAATAGTGTAGTATCCCTACCTAGGTCTTCTATCTATAAAAGAACTCATAACAAACAGAGATAGATCATCTACGATGTAATTGCTTTCTACCATCATCATTCAAAAACTCTGATTGCATCATTAACCCAGGAGGTAATCGTATGTTTTCAAAAGTTTTACAGATTGAAAATGTTGTCAGTACAAATCATGCATTGCAAAATCAGAACGGTCTCACCGGGTTCCATATGGTTGTTTTCTTCTCCTCTGCAAAACACCTTTGAATTTTCGCGTATGCACTGCGGCGGTATTTGTACGATATTATCACAAGTTATTGTCAATAAATCTTAATTTTCACCTCGAACTTAATTTACGTCACACCGCGATTAGGATGCGCAAGCGCTCGGGCGCAAGGGCCATTGTCACAAGTTATTGTAAAGCAAGCGTTCGCAAGGGTCCTGCAATAAACGAAAACAAAGGAGCTTCTAAACAAAAGCGCACCCGCGCCGGACGGACCGCGCGGCGACAACGGCGCGGCTGCGTCCGCTCTCGACCGCTGCCCGAACAAGACTCCTCCTAAATAAGTCTTAAATCTTATCATAGAAAAAAATAATTATATCTTATCTCTGTCTTAATGTAGCGTCAAAGTAAAAAAAAACTATGCAATGTTTTTTATAGTTTTCATTCTGTTTTATTACACATTTCATATTATCTATGTTTATGTATTGTGCATTTGTAGTATATTACTTATTTATATTTAGACTAATTAAGTATGGTGACGATTCCATAAATTGTATGACTTTTAGTTTTGATTCTATTATATTAGTGTTTTTAAGACTGATTTGATGAAGAAATAAATGAATTCACCTTTTTAGGGCTCGCATGATATATATCGTAATATGGAAGAGCGAGCCCTCCTGTCACAGGTTTTTATAAAACCTAAAAGGAGGTCTCAATCATGATTAAGAGATGTTGTTATATTCAAGTGTCCCAATAAATATTTTATTTTTTATTTATTTTATTATATAGTATGAATGACTATGAAGTATCTAGTATTGCAATTTTGGCTATTTCGAAAAAAATATAAGGATAGGAAATTAATATGTAGGAAGTTAATACTAAAGCTATATGATATCGGATATTTACGAACCCTGCCTTTTGATACTATTGAAAAATGTGTCTCTTTGCTTATGATATTAATTTGAAAAAAGAACGAAACGGCACGCGCACGCTCTTGTCTGCGCTGCGTGAACACAAGTGCACGTAAAAGTCCCCTAAAACACGGTAATTACGTTACTTTGGCAACACTTAGCAAACACCTTTATTTTTTGTTAAAAGCGTCATCTAGCTTTTTCTCTGGTTTACTAAATACGTTTTGAAGTACAGCGCCATCTAGCATCAGACTTAACAAACAAATAATCGTCGCCACCTACCGTAATATTTTTTTACTAAAACAATGCTAGGTAAACTACCTCTCTACTGAAGATCGGTTCAAAAACCTCAGAACGTACGAAAATTAGTGAAATTGTTGAGGTTTGAGACTGGCAGCGACATCTGTTTTACCCGGCAGTACTAAAAAACGGCTCACGCAAATGAGCAAGGCGTGGCCGTTCTCGTTCTCCTTTTCTCTGGTGCTACTAACTTCAAATATTATTTAAAAAAAAAATAAAAAATAAAAAAAAAGGAAAAAAAAACTTTTTTCACGTTACGCTTGCGTTTTCGACATATCAGTAAATGTTGTTTTAAACGCTCTATAATTTGACGTAAATAGCTTCACGGACGCATAGTTTATTCCGGAAAATAATATTTTTTTATATTTTCTAAATAGAACATATCAACCAACTTTGTAATTTCTTTTCTCAAAAACTAGAAATAATTGACACTCGGGAGTTTTTGTCTGGTATTTAGAATATCGAAACACATCGATCTCTAAGCTTAGCTCAAAATGTCCGACCCGAAGGGTTCTTGGCATACAGTGTGTCTGTTTGGCTGCGGCCTGGACGCAAGCGACTGCGACAGCGACAGCGACAGCGACGGCGACAGCGACACGAGCGACTTGATCATTTCCATACATTTGTATGGAGCTGTTTTGGACGACAGCGACACGCGCGGCGACACACGAGCGACGAGCGACATTTCAAGGACGTCGCGCGTTTAGGGACGTTCTTCTTTAATCGATAAACCAGTTTAAACTATCGATAGTTTGAGTAGAAAAAATAGTTTCAGATAATAAAATGATAAAGTTTGATACTAGCTGGAGTGCCCGGCTTCGCTCAGGGAGTTGATATCCCCCCGCACCCTGCGTCTCACCCCCTCACCCCTCACCTCACCCCCGACTCACTCTTCCCCGCACCCCGCACCTCCCCCTCCCGCACCCCGCGACTCACCTCCGCACCACACTCCTCCCCCCGCACCCCGCGCCTCCCCCCGCACCCCGCAACCCTCCACACCCCACTCTTCACCGTCCCCCGCACCCCGCTCCTCTCCCCCGCAACCCGCGCCTCAACCCCGCCCCTGCTCCTCCCCCCGCTCCCCCCGCAACCTGCGCCTCAACCCCGCACCCCGCTCCTCTCCCCCGCCCCCGCCCCCATCACCACGCCCCCCCCCCTCACCACGCCCCCCCCCCCTCACCACGCCCCTCCCCCCGCAACGCGCGACTCCCCCGCAAACCGCGCCTCAACCCCGCAACCCGCGCTTCACCCTCCGCAACCCACGCCTCACCCCCCGCACCCCGCTCCTCCTCACGCACCCCGTGACTCACCCTCCCCCGCACCCCGCTCCTCCCCCACCCGCACCCCGCGCTTCCCTCCACCCGCACCTCACTCCCCGCATCCCGCTCATCGCCTTTTTGTTTGTTGTATAAATCTATGTCCTTTTTAGCAAATTAGTAGTAATATTAAAGAAACAGAAATATTTGCCCTGGGTGGGGATCGAACCCACGACTCTCGGATCAATAGTCAGGAGCGCAAACCTCTGAGTCAGTGTTAAGTGTTATTATATTAGTAAGAATAATTATGAAAATATCGAAATATCGACATCGCGACAGACAGACATCGACAGAGTCACGTCACTACGTCGCCGCAAACCGAGCGACGTTGTCGCTTGCGTCGTGAACAGTTGTCGCTGTCGCTGTCGCCGTCGCTGTCGCTGTCGCAGTCGCTTGCGTCCAGGCCGCAGCCTTTGTGTCTCTTTTCTGTGTACAATAAAGTGTAAATAAATATTTGTCACAAAAACCAAACCATGAAAATAATTGTAAACTTAAAAGGAAATACATATATTACATGCAAATAGAATACACATATGTATACTTCATTCCAATCAAAAAAAAAGCAAAAGGTAAACAAACATAGTATGCAGATGACATTGACATGTGTCAGATCCATAGTAAGTTTGTTTACGTTTTGCTTTTTTTTTATTGGAATGAACCATATTTGTAATACTAAATGGAGATCATTGGATTCTCCAATTGGTATCATTGTTTCACCTGATTGATACTCCTCTCCTGTATTGTTTACTATTACCTTATAACATCAAAGTATCATAATGTTGTATAGAATGGGAAACAAAGATTTCAAAGTTCTAAATCTTCCTATTCTAGATTCCAAAACGTTTTCTATTAATCATACCTACTTAAAATTAATTAACATAAACTTGTCTTCACCAGGTGAAATTCCTGTGGGAGTCATACTGCCAATGCCTTGAGCTGCTCCGTACCAATGCTCACGTGGAAACCCTGTACCACGACATTGCCCGCATGGCGTTCCAGTTCTGCCTCAAGTATTCACGCAAGACCGAGTTCAGAAAGCTCTGCGACAAGCTTCGGAAGCATCTGGAGGATATTTGTAAACCAACCGTAAGGGTACTGAAGACTTTTGTACTAATGGAAGTTTGCGGAGGTAGTTTTAAGTTTTAATTTGTAAGGTTTTAGTGATTGGATACAAAGTATCTTATGTTCATCTCTGCCCTACCTACAAATCCTACAATTATAAAATTTTAAAATTTTACTTGGCTTGGACTAGCAATAAATGTAATGGCATCTCACCATCACCAAGTCATCCATTTGCATTTGAAGCGGATATTTAAGAAATAGTGAAGATTTCACAAGCCTTGAAGTGGCAGTCGTCTGGATGCATCTGTCCAAAGATAATCTAGATCTGGCTCAGGACTAATGGATCTGAATAAGTGGTGGGAAATGGGGAGGCCAAGTTATGATGTTAGTAAGCATCAAGGGAATTGTTGCTTAAAACTCAATAGAAGTGGATGTTTTTTTTTGAGCATGCAATATTCCGATCCTGATGGATTAATCTAATAAATGAGTGCAGTCACTGAGGCCAAATTTGATCTGGATTGATCAATTGACTCCTGGAATGATGATTTTTGCAAGGTTGTTAGTAATAAACGTGTGGACCAAGATATCTATATATCTAGGTAATGTGCCTTATATGGGGAGGACCGATACGAAAAAAAGGCCTTAGCCTTAGCAGGAGACTAATAGCATGCTGATAATCAGATAGACTTAGTAAACTTTTAAATATTATCATGTCATTTAATGGTCAATAAAGAAATTGGTCACAGTTTCGTAAATATTGTCTACCAGACCTACAATGTGTTGAAACAATAGCTCTAGGACGTGTGCCTTTGCCAGGTCCAGACGGGGAACGTGAGCATCTCTAAACCTGAGACACAGCAACTCAACCTGGAGACTCGTCTCTTCCAGCTGGACTGTGCCATTCAGATGGAGCTGTGGCAGGTTTGTAGTACTTTTTACTAACACATATTGGTGACACAGCAAAGTTGATGTCGAAAATCTATAAAATCCACAAGTATCACAATGTGCTTGACATGAAAGTGTTAATTTTCATCTTTATGCTTAGGTTGATCATATTTATTCAATGAAGAATATCACTGTGATTTGTTGAAACAACAAGTAGATTAAAGACTATCTATGAATAAAGCGAATACTTATGATGACTTATAGATAGACTCACCAAGAATCCTCAATGCAATAAGAAAACGGCACTTTAAAATTAAAGTACACGCTTTATACTTTTAAACCGTGTTTTTTTTTCTATCACATTGTTCTTTTTTACCAACTGTAATTTGTACGCTCAACTTACTGATGCTAAATTAATAATAACTGCTCAGTAAACAATACAAAACAAACCACCACTAAGACTCCTCCGTTACCTTCCAACAGGAAGCCTACAAGGCCATAGAGGACATCCACAACCTAATGAACATGTCCAAGAAGACGCCAGTGGCCAAGACTATGGCTAACTACTATGGCAAGCTAGCGCTGGTCTTCTGGAAGGCCGGCCACTGCCTGTTCCACGCCGCTGCTCTGCTGAAGCTCTTCCAGCTGTCCCGGGAGATGAAGAAGAATATCACCCAGGACGAGTTGCAGAAGTAAGCAGAATTTATAACAGTTCAAATATTTTAGTTTATCTCTTTCTGATTAAGACATGAATTTATAATTATCTTCTGATTTAAAGTTTTTATCGTTTTTGATCAGGTTCACTTGATTTTCAACATCCCATGCAAAGATTTAACTATAGACAAGGAGATTGAAGTGAGATATGTGGGAGGACTTTTAAAA
This sequence comes from Coleophora deauratella, assembly GCA_958295455.1. Classification (NCBI taxonomy): domain Eukaryota; kingdom Metazoa; phylum Arthropoda; class Insecta; order Lepidoptera; family Coleophoridae; genus Coleophora; species Coleophora deauratella. The sequence goes on from OY282409.1 coordinate 10,881,330, forward strand.
TAACTCAAGAGGTCCAGGAATCTGGAAACTGTTAGTTACTGTCAGAAACATTGCTGTTATTCTATCTCTCTCTCTCTCTCTCGCACACGCACTGCTGTCTCAGTTACGTTGTAGACCATAAACAGTTATACAGTTTTTATTTGTATTAATTTTCTTGTAAACTGGTTCTAATGCAATAATATATTGAATTGAATTGTTGATCCATCTCTATTCTGCCCTCCGAAATAAATCCCATCTCTAACGCTTCCATGGTTACTAGATGGTAGGCCTCGGAGGGAAATCATACCAGTGGGTTTGACGCGACAGGCCACACGCCACATGTGCGGTCTGTGTTAATTTATACCTGCACATGAAGATCATAAAACATAGGGTGTAGTGTAGAAGCGGTCGTGGCTCAGTGCTGCTTGCGTGGTCGCATCAATCATGCAGGTTAACTGACTACAAACATTGTCTTAACCTGGATGGTCCACGAATGAACTAAAAAGTCCATGACAAAAGTTTCTTAGTTTAATTCACAAAACACAAGAAGAAGCCCTAAGAAATAGTTTTACCTGCTTTGATGATGCCTAATATATTTAACCTTACACTTTCACTTACAGAATGGCGTGCCGCGTGTTAGTAGCAGTGCTATCGGTGCCTCTGCCCTCCCTGCACCCCGAGTTCGACCGCTTCGTGGAGACCGACAAGAGCCCCGTGGAGAAGGCTCAGCGGTTGGCCGTGCTGCTGGGGCTGGCCCAGCCTCCGACTAGGGCTAGTCTGCTTAAAGGTTAGTGAGTTCTTGTATTATTATTTTATTTATTTATGACACAATACAGTAAATAACACATAAAGCACGGTGTAACATTAACTTAGTTTAGGTGATAATGGATAAGGTTTTATTCAGCATATTTATTAGGAGCACCTCGGAGATAGTTGTTTAATTTCATTAGTAGAAGCCTCAGTTCTCATGCAAGATAGTATGGAGATTGGAGAGAGTGTGGCCACAAAATAGACACAGAAGGTCCGCTCAATACAAACCACTAAAATCGTAAGCATATACATGCTTATAGAAATATACGGTCGCTCGAGGCAAGGTCACGATCGCACAGTACGTGATCTTGCCTACAACAACCGTATACGTTTTTAAGCATGTATATGCCTAGGATTTTAGTGAGCGTATCGAGCGGACCTTCTGTATCTGTGTGTTTTGTGGTGTGGCTGTACAGTTTGTTTAATTTTGCACTGGCTTATTCAAAGCATTATGTAACTAAATATGTTAAAGTTTGAAAATCGATGAAAAATATTTTATTCAAAGGTAGCAGTGTACACTTTTGGAACGTCATTCTTTTATCTACCTAATACGAGGTTCCTTGTTTAATCCGAGGTTTAATGTTTATTTCGTCGTCGCCCCCAGACGTGCTCCGCCTGAACGTGGTGGCGCTGGCGTCGCCGCAGCTGCAGCAGCTGCACTCGTGGCTGGAGGTGGAGTTCGACCCGCTGACCATCTGCCAGAACGTGCAGAGCGTCGTCAAGGCACTGCAAGAAGACCCCAGTGAGTTCACCTTACAGTAAACTTCCAGTCATGCCGGAGGTCTTATAGGCGGCTCGAAAACTTCTGAGCTTACTGCCATGTCGGAGGTCCTATAGGCGGGCGGCTTAAAAACTTCTGAGCTTACAACCATGTTGGAGACCTTATAGGCGGCTTGAAACTTCTGAGTTTACATCTGTGATGGAGACCTAAGTGTGCGTTTCCCCTACTTTCCACTGACGCGGATCAGAGCGAAGACGTGCAAAAGTGACCAATCAGATTACTCAGAATTTCCGCTCCACTTCATTTCGAGCAATATGATTGGTTAATTCGGTACGTCTCCGTTCCGCTCCGCGTCAGTGGAAATGTCTTATTCTAAATTCACACTTATTTTCAGATTCATCGCTCGCCCAATACACGACAGCCCTAACCGACGTGGCCCTAGTCCGCCTGATCCGTCAGACGGCTCAGTGCTACTCCCGGATGCAGTTCTCGCGTCTGCTGGAGCTGGCCGGCACCGACGACCTGTTCCACCTGGAGCGCCTGCTCGTGGACTGCGTCAGACACAACGACATGCAGATCCGCGTGGACCACGCCAACAAGTGAGCACTCACCCACTGACTTGTTTACTCGGGCTGATGGCATCTCGTGCGGCATCATGAAAACACTAGTCGTCTCATGCGGACTCTACTCTTTTCATTCAGAGTGTAGTCGTTTTATGTAAGCTGTAGGTAGACATTTCATGGTGGCTGTAGTCGCTTATGTGAAATTTAACTGTCTTATCCAATATGTACCTGTCTCATGCTATCTGTAGCTGCCTTATGCGTGCTCTAGCTATGTGATGCGGACTCTAGCTTTCTCATGCTAGTTGTAGCCGTTTCATGCGGACTTTAACTATCTCAGGCCGGCTGTAGCCGCCTCATGCGGGCTCTAGCTGTCTCATGCAGTATGTAACCATCTCATACGGGCTCTAGCTATCTCTTGCACTAAGTAGCCGTCTCATGCGAACTTTAGCTATCTCATGTTCGCCGTAGCTGTGTCATGCATGCGTAGTATTGTCGAGTTACGCGGGCTCTAGCTATGTCATAGTGGCTGTAGCCGTCTCATACGGGCTCTAGATATTTCATGTAATATGTAGACTAGCAATCGCATGCTAGCTGTAATTATCTTATGCTGGCTTAATTAAATATGCCTCATGTGAGCTCTAGCCTTTCTCATACCTGTATCTGTCTCACACAAACTACAGTGCAACCTCGATATAACAAAGCTGAAGGGAATTAGAAAATATTCGTTATACCAAGTAATTTATCATAATGAGGTTTGTTATATAGAGGTTAGGTTTGTCTGGTGTGGGCAGGCCCCCGACTCGGTGGACCGACGACCTGGTAAAGGTTGCAGGAAGCCGCTGGATGCGAGCCGCACAGGACTGGTCGGTGTGGAAATCCTTGGGGGAGGCCTTTGTCCAGCAGTGGACGTCTTTCGGCTGATAGATAGATAGATAGATAGGTTGGTCTAAGATTCGATTTAACAAGGTAAGAAGAAAACTTGTTAGCCTTAACATTACGTAATTGGCCTCAACAATACGTTATGTAAAGGTTATAAGTTGTCAATAATCGTTAAATAGAGGTAAATTATACTTTCTATTTATATTCTGCAATGATTGGAAATTCGTTACAAAGAGGTTTTTAACAAAATGTATTCGTAATGTAAAGGTATATTTTGCATTAAATCTTATGGGCAATTCTAGGGGATTTGTTAAATCGAGGAACTCGTTATATTGAGGTTCGTTATATTAAGGTTACGCTGTATTATATTAAAACCTACTCATTATAATCGATGGCTTCTCTCGACAGATGCGTCCACTTCGGCGTGGAAGCTGGCGGCGGCGAGTGGTGCTCGGCCGCCGACGAGGCTTGCGGCGGCGCTATCCTGCAGGCCACTCCCGCCGAACAGGTAATATTATTATTTATAAAAAAAATACAGAATAATTTCCAAGGCACTACAAGTACATACCTTAAAATTATAGACAATAGAAAAAAAAAACATTATAGCTTTACATTAAAATATAACAAATCTAACTGAGCGATTTTGAGTAGAAATTGTTGTGTGAATGGGGTGATTCTTTAGGTAGTAAAAGCTGGTAGGTGTGGACTCATCCTTCAGCTTATAAAAAGTAAATGACTGTTTGTGTCTTGTCATAGAATCAATGAATCTATCTATCTAACTTACTCCCAGGTCCGTGAGCAACTAGTCCGTGCGGCCGAAGTCCTAACCCGGACGGTCCAAACCCTATTCCCGGGCCGCCGGCGCGCAGAAAGAGAACGGGCGCGCCTCCATATGGTCCAACACTACCACGAGAACAAACACGCGGAGCATCACCGCGTGTTGCAGCGACACAAGATCATTGAGGAGAGGAAGGAGTATATTGAGCGGCTGAATACCGTTAGGGAAGAGGAGGAGTTGAGGTGAGAGTGGGAGTTAAATACTCTTTAAGATTGCAAATGTATCTCATCACCATCTTCAGTCAAAAGACGTCCACTGCTGAAGAAAGAAGGTCCAAGGATTTCTGCGCCAATCGGTACTGCCCTTGGTCGCATCCAGCGGCTTCCCGCGACCTTTACTAACTAAATGTATCTATGAAATTGTAAGTGTAATTTTGAGTTTTCATCCCAAACATAGTTACAATAATGTATAGGGTATAATAAAAGTATAGCAGGTTGGTTTCTACTTGAACCTGAACAGATTTTGTTGTGAAACTTTGCTGCCATCGCAAAATGATTCGTGATTAGTCACCTTGGCTTCTATTCTTGAAATGGAATAAGTTTGCTGAAATTGCACAAAAGGGACTCTTCAGACAAATCTATCAGGTCCGATCACCTGATAGATTTCCTAGTGACATTATGTATCTTATTTTAATTATTAATAAAAAACTCTTTATTTATTAAGTCTGTGATTCTGTAAATACACGCACTTTTCACGTCTTTTAAAATCAAAACTTAACTACTATTTAACATCAAAGCTACATGACAATAAATATTTTTTACACTAATTACTGTTTACCATGAAATTAACCATGTTTCCCTCCACAACAGACGCCAAGAAGAGCAGTTGCGCGCCGCCGCGGCCGCCGAAGCGCGTCGTCTAGAACAAGAGAGGGAGGAACGCGAAAAGCGACGTCACGCCTCTGAACTGGCCGCCATGAAAGAGAGGCATCTGCGCGAGCGAATGGCGCTCATTTCGCAGACCAACGTCGGGAAGAAAGTGCTGCAGAAGCTGGATGAGGAGGTAGGTCATACAGTCATACCATAGGGTCTAGTCTATACAGGAGAGAGAGGACCGCGAAAAACGACGTCACGCTTCCGAGCTAGCCGCCATGAAAGAGAGGCATCTGCGCGAGTGGATGGCGCTCATCTCGCAGACCAACTTCGGGAAGAAGGTGCAGCAGAAGCTGGATGAGGAGGTCAGTATACTATAGACTGTATAGGGGAAGATACGGCGCCAGCCTCCGCGATAGCCGTCATGTAAGAGAGACATCTCCGCGAGCAAATGGCGCTCATCTCGCAGACCAACGTCGGGAAGAAGGTGCTGCAGAAGCTGGATGAGGAGGTCAGTATACCATAGACTATATAGGGGAAGACACGGCGCCAGCCTCCGCGCTAGCCGCCATGAAAGAGAGGCATCTGCACGAGCGGATGGCGCTCATCTCGCAGACCGACGTCGAGTGCTGCAGAAGCTGGATGAGGAGGTGAGTATACTGTAGACTATAGACTATATAGGGGAGGATACGTCGTAGATATGTAGTCTCCTTTTTTGTTGTCAATAGACATTCTGTTTCAGATCTCCAGTGATCATATTAAGTCCAGAAGTCACGGAGGATGAAGCAATGATAAATGAAGGGCAATCCTGTGTTTAGTCTCCCTTAAGTTTTACAGAAAATTATTGTTAGTGCATTTTACGCATTTTTATTCAACATAGTGAACGAATCCTTCTAACCGGTCACTTCTGAGAACTTACAGAGAAGTTCAGTCTTTCCATTCAATGGCGAATTTCGATACCCATTCAGTGATTTATTGGAGCCTCATTTAGAAGATTATCTTATAAAGACAGTTATAGTATTAAAAATACCATATGTCTGGTGTCTTGTACAGGATCTGAAGAAGATGGACGCCGAAGCCATCGCTCAGCGCGAGGCCGAGGAGCTGATGAAGGAGCGCCGCGAGCTGCAGGCTCGGCTCAAGTCCCAGGAGAAGAAGGTAGACCTTCAGCGATATAGCTTACTCTCTGTTATTAAAAAATATCCTATCAAATACCCAGCCGAGTGCCAAAAAGTGCAAGAGGCCAAGAGCCGCTTGTGATGTAATAAACAAGAGGGATACAGATATTTGCTCGAATAAAATTTTAACATTTGAGTAGAATTTTGACGAATCGCACTATGAAAACATCGCGTTGACCGTTCCCGTGTTTCATAGGTTGATTACTTCGAGCGCGCCAAACGCCTGGAAGAAATTCCTCTGCTACAAAAGAGTTTGGAAGAGAAGCAGGTGCAGGACAAAGCGTTCTGGGAGCAGCAGGAGAAGGAGAGAATTCAGCAGCTTATTGGTAAGTGTTGATTCTGGTGGTACCTTGTAAAATGTACTTAACATTTTAAGGACATATCGCTTTGCTTGTATAAAAGAGGAAGAGGAAGTTGGAACATATAAATAAAAAGGTCATTGTAGTCTCGTATTAGGAGGTCAAGATAATGGCTGACAACAGGAAAAGTTTGATAAGATACGACAAAATATAAGAAGAAGAAAAATTCATAATAGACTTTGTTCCAAAAAATAAAGAAACATCAATTCAATTTGCTTTATTGCAATAAAACATACATATAAGAATAAAATTACAAAAGCAAATAAGATATAGTTAGGCGGCCTTATTTTTGAAATTCTTATTTTCTTATAAACTGTAAGTTATGGTACATAATAATAATAGTAATATCCGGGACAAATCACACACGGTCATCTGGCCCCAAACTAGGATTCCCTGTGCTATGGAAACCAGACGCTGATATACATATATAAATATTTAAATACATACATATATAGATATAATATACCCAGACTCAGAGCAAACAAATCTGCTCGTTACAGAATTTTTTGCCCTGGATGATCGAACCCACGACTCGGATCTGTAGTCAAGAGCGCTATCCACTTAGCCACCGAGTCAGTTAATGCGTTTTGATATTGTATAAGTCATAGTATGCGTGTAACGTGTGTCGTGTGTCGTGTGGCGCAGAGGCGCGCACGCGCGACGTGGCGACGGCGGCGCGGCTGGCGCGCATGCACGCGCAGCGCGACGACTTCACCGCGCGCCTGCGCACCGAGCGCGGCGCCGCGCACTCGCAGCGCCTGGCCGCCTTCCAGGTGACGCCGTCACCCCCGCCACACCTACACCCGCACACACACCCACCAGCCTGCCCCCACACCCACCAGCCTGCCCCCACACCCACCAGCCTGCCCCCACACCCACCAGCCTGCCCCCACACCCACACCTGCCCCCACACCCACCAACCTGCCCCCACACCTGCCTCCACACCTACCAGCCTGCCCCCACACCCACCAGACTGCCCCCACAATCACACCTGCCCCCACACATACCAACCTGCCCCCACACCCACACGCCTGCCTCTCGAAGGTCAACTCTGATGATCCCTAGTTTCGTCACCTATAACTTGTTTTATCGTACAAGCTTATACTTCATTTCTCCTTACTTGTCTTATTTTTTTAAACATTATAGCATAGCTTCTCATTACCATTGTAAATTTATAGTGGGAAACCTTGTTATGAAGTTTGTTATATAAAGTCTATATAATTCATTGATTTTATCTACATCATTTATAATTTTGTGTACACATGTATACAAGACGATAGATAAAGTTCCATCCCCTTTATGTATGTATAATCATAAATACGTTACTTACAATATAGAGGAGGAACGATCGGTGTGATCAACTTTTAACAGTTCAAACTCCTTTGATAAAGGTCAACTAGTTTTGGTACTACATATCTTCTACTACAATCATACCAACAAGTAGTGTAACCCATACGTGTATTTCCAGGAGAAACTGGCAGCCGAGCGCGAGCGACGCCTGGCCGAGCGCCGCAAGCAACGCATCGAGAAGCGGCGGCAGGAGGTGACACACTAGACTTTGTTACTTAGTATTTTCAATCAGATTTTTTCTTAAAAATATGTATGTATGTAATAAAATCGTACATCGAGTTTATAGGCTACTTCTACTTAGCGCTATCCCGGCAGGAGCCAGGGTCCACTTTCTGAGTTAATCTACTCTAGTTTCCCAGAGTTTATGACAGGCAATTTATAAAAAATCGAATTGACTAAATCCGTCAGTAAAAAGAAACACTTTGAACTGAACGTTGCGTTGTTATTATGTTACAAAATGTACATGTAATAACAAAAAAAAAAAAAACATTTTATTCTGCAACTATTCACGACTTCATACATTGTCTTTGTCTATCCATTTTTTTTTATTATAATATTTCACTGCATAATGAACGATCGAATAGAAACACAAACGAGTTAGTGTTTCCGTTAAACGATTTTCTTTTTCATGAGAGATTCATTCATCTTCTCTTATTGTGTGGCACAATTTAACCGTGTATTTTCGTGAACAATAATGATATAAATTCCGGTCGCTCGCAGTGGCTGGCGGAGAAGCGGCGCGCGGAGGAGCGCGCGGCGGAGGCGGCGCGGCGCGCGCGGGAGGAGGAGGAGAGGCGGGCGCGCGAGGAGCGCGAGAGGCAGCAGGCGGAGGAGCTGGCGGCGCTGCGCGAGCGCAAGGAGCGCGAGGCCAGGTCGGTCGCCGATCTCAGTTAACCCGATGTTACCACGAGTCGATCAAATTACAGCAATTTCATTGAAAGGCATTGCACATTGAACGTTGAACGTCTTTGCCTAGTTACACGGTAAATCAATAAAATGACTTTCAATGCTCGTTTCGGCTCGAACGTCGAGGATACGACGTAGGTGTAGTAGGAGGCTTCCCCGCACGGGAGAGTCGTTCGATTCAATTTTAGTGTTTACACGGTTCAATCGCATCGACCGATGATCCGATGATCAATATGGAATCGATCGCATCGAAAGCTAGTGAAAAATTTAAGCTTTTAATGACATGGCGCAATCGCATTGAACTATGTTTAGACGCTTCGATGCCATTGAAGCGATTAAATTGAAAGCGATATTGAATGGAAATTGGACCGTGTAACACCGGGCTTTAGACTCGGCTTACTTTGTTGGTTTAGCGGCTTTTGACACTAAATGACGTCACTTTGTTGTCCTTTTCCACTTCGTGAATCTAACAATACGTAAAATGCTGAGAACCGAAATGATAAGATGGCGATAAGAGAATTCTGAAGGTTGCGGGAAGCCACCGGATGCGGGCAGCGGCAGGACCGGTTGGTTTGGAAATCCTTAGGGGAGGACTTTGTCCAGCTTGGACGGCTTCTGGCCGATGGTGATCATGATGAAGATCGCGGTACAAAGCAGCAAAAACAAAGCCCCTTTACCAGTCGGTACCTCAAGATCGTCAACTGTCACAGTCAGAATGTCACATGATTCTAAGAAGTCATTACCTGACAAGGAGTTCACGGCAACTTATTGTTTATTTCGGAACCTCTCACGAAAAATTCTTACTTTTTAACAGAGAGCACGCAGAATACCTAGCCCGAACCGAAGCCAAGATACGCGCGAAAGAAGCGGAGGTCCAACGCAAACTCGAGGAGCAGAAGGCGGCCGCGGCCACCGGGTCCAGCTGGCGGCGGGGAGACGAGCCCCGCCGGGGTGAGGAGCCCCGCCGGGGGGAGGAGCCCCGCCGGGAGGAGGGGGGCGCCGGCGCTTGGAGAAGCAAGACGCAGGACCGGGACGACGCCAAGCCAGAGCCCTGGAGGCCAGGTTGGTACAGCTGGTCTACAGTTGTTATTGTTATACAAGCTCGAGGAGCAGAAGGCGACCGCGGCCACCGGGTCTAGCTATGGACGGATTCATACATAGTTATAGTACTTTTCAAGCAGCCAATAAAACATCTGACATGGCTGCTATACAGTGATAACTATACTTATGATAAAGGGAGATGTATAACCCCGGTAGCATGACGACGTTCCTCAGTCGTCTCGCTCTAACGCCGAGCCAGTGAGAGAGACGAGTAGGTAATTGTTTTATCTCGCTGATCGCGACAAACTGTTTTATCTACGCCCTTATGCTACATCTTAAAGATGACGTTTTGCCCACAGCGCGCCTTCGGGAACCGCCTCGCGACGAACGTATTCGATCGCCGGAGAGACGCCGCGACGAACGCGGGCCCCCGCCGAGAGATGACAGGCCGCCGGCGAGAGATGACAGGCCGCCGGCCAGGGATGATAGGTAAATATGGTTTTCTATCGATTACATCCAAATTACAAGATAAAAGTTGTTTTATTATTCACGGGCCTTTGGAATTCATCTGCTCTCTCTCATTACAAAAACTGTGATCAAAACTTGGCAGTGTTGCTGTTATGTATTTTTTAATATAGTTTAGGAGTTTACAAATCCACCCGCAGTAAACAGCAGCAATTTTATAAATTAAATCGCCCGGCGAAAACAACATCCAACTTTGTAGAAAAACTGCACTATATATCCAATTATAAGATAAGATAAATACTCTTTATTGCACACAAAATACAATTACATTAATAAAAATAAAAAAAAGATATGTGGTAGTGCAACCTGGGCGGTCTTATCGCTGAAAGCTGACTAACTATTAACTAACAGCTATTATATTTCTTAATTTCTCAGACGCGAAGATCGCCCACCGCGCGACGACCGCCCTCGCGATGACAGACCACCGCGTGACGACAGGCCACCAAGGGACGATAGGCCACCAAGAGACGAGCGTCCTCGAGACGACAGGCCACCCAGAGACGACCGGCCGCCGCGCGACGAAGGAGGCTGGCGGTCCGCCGCTAGGGACACTCGCGAACCCGAGCGAGAGAGGTGAGCCCTTTAAGGATATCGCAGACGTATCAACAGCCCATTGTGAATGTGTTTCGTTTATCCTTCGTTTGTCTGAGACTAAGAGAAGAGGTTGCGCTGCTGATAAGTGTGTGTTGAAATAAGAGTTAGTACATTGTTAATACAGAATGGATTCAGTTGAGATGGTTCCGATCCGTAGACATGCTGATATGTGTGCTTTACTCCTAAACTATCTTATAAATAATAAATTCAAGAACGAGGAAGATTACGATGCTTGTCCAAAGAGAGAATCCTATTGACTGATTTCAACAATATGTTCTTTCCATTATGTTCCGGGCTTATGAAAAGAATAAGAAATATTTTAGAAAGAGTTGTGATTTTAAGCCTCATTTGCATCCCAGACAAATTATTGCCGTAGATTTTCAAGTTTTTGGTTTGTTTATATATAAAATGATATTATAATTTTGTTTCAGGCCCAAATATGGTGGACGGTCCAGTGGTCCGGAAAGTGGCAGTTGGAGACGTGGGCCCGCCGAGCCACCGCCGGCGCCGGCGGTAAGTTGGTTCATTGCTCCTTGGAATAATACCACAAATATATTAATTCATAATTTATTCATTTGTAAAATATAAATGAGGAGATACGTAGGTGAACCAAAGTAATCGACATAGCTCACAGAATCGCTAAACTGAAGTAGCAGTGGGCGGGGCACATAGCTCGTAGAACAGATGGCCGCTGGGGCACTTAAGTTCTCGAGTGGCAACCGCGCACCAAAAAACGCAATGTAGGCAGGCCTCCCACTCGGTAGACCGATGACCTGGTGAATGTTGCGGGAAACCGCTGGATACGGGCAGCGCAGGACCGGTCGGTTTGGAAATCTTTAGGTGAGGCCTTTGCCCAGCAGTGGACGTCTTTTGATGATGACGATGAAAAAGATTTAATATTCTAAGGTTTCTCAAAATAAACAAAGTACATGTTGATGGGTGCCTAAACTAGGTTGAACCTGCAGCTTCGAGTACGGGTACGGGTACGGTACGAAAATATTAATGTATTATATAGGGTGACTTTCAATTAGTTCTTGATACGAAAGGCTATGCATGTGCTAATGATAACAAACAACTTTCTCTAAAGAACCCATAGTCAAGTCGCAAAAAAAATTTAATATGAAGAATCCAAAAATTTTTTGCGATTTGACTATGTATTCCTTAGGGAAAGTTGTTTGTTATCATGAGCACATACATAGCCTTTCGTATCAAGAACTATATAATTTAAAGTCACCCTATATACTGACTCGGTGGCTTAGTGGTTAGTTCTCCTGACGACTGATTCGAGCGTCGTAGGTTTCAAAAACATTTCTGTGATGTGCAGACTTGTTTGCTGTGTCTGGGTGTTTTATTCTGCAGGGTTATTTTTAGACCCTCCACAAAACCTTTCATACTAATTTGATCACGTGATCGGCCTACTTTGTTTGGAGATTGTTTTGCGAATTGACCAATGGTTATTGGGGAATTGTCACTTTCATGAGTAGAAGCCATTGTGAAGTTTTGGGGTAAGGGTGAATATAACCCCATAGATATGCATACAGGGTGTAACGAAATTGCTGTAGGACCCCTTAACTGGGGATTCTACTCATTGTACTGAACAACTTTTGTTCTACGACTTTGCTCAAATTACAAAAAAAATGTTGGACATTTCATACAAATTGATCATCTATTGTGCCATTTTTGTATAGAGTCCAATTTTTTTTTTTGCATTTGAGCAAAGTGTTAGAACAAAAGTTGTTCAGTACGATGAGTAGAATCCCCAGTTAACGGGTCCTACTACAATTTTGTTACACCCTGTATATTTAAACGTATATATCGATACTTCTGGGCTCAAAGGGCATATACGCCTAAGGTCTATTTAGCGTTTACGCCCTTTGAACCCAGAAGTATCGATGTGTATGTATACCAGGCTCTGGTTCCCATAATACAGGGAATCCGTGTGTGATTTGTCCCAGATATTTATATTTCATCCTTACAGGAACGTTCGTCGGCTTGGCGATCGAAGGACGGTCCTCCGCGCGAAGAACGCGGCCGCGACGACCGCTTCCGTGACCGCGAGCCGCGCGGGGACCGTGACCGGGACTTTAGAGATCGCGACAGGGACCGTTTCCCACCTCGCCGGGGCGACGACAGGGACCCGCCTAGGAGGGACGATCGGTAAGTCAAATGTCGATGACAATCGTAAAGTGTTGTATGCAGATTAGGTGATTGACGATCGATGTAAGTTGAGCTACATCACTGTGTAAAAGTCGATGGAGTAACGAATGTGATTGGTGCTTTCGTAATCGCGAATTATGAATTATATTTAATCTGATGATAATTCAGTAAATCTGTTTATAACACTGTCTAAATGAGACACGATTGATAACCGCTAAATAGCAAATCCCGATCGGTAAGGCGGCGGAATACTGTGTCAACTTATACTCGTTTTCGTTATACACGTGGGTTAGTAATCCGCAATCGGATTGGAGAACAAAGATGATTGGTGCAGCGGGCAGTCTTTCATGACGCATCTTCTTCTTAGATCCTCTTACTCCTCATGGAGCATAAGGCCTCAAGTACTACAGCTTTCCAATGCTTCCGATTGGCGGCGACAGCGACAATGAAGCACACTAACGTGATATTATTTTGCAGCGATGGCGGCTTGAGACGCGACGACCGCGACGGCCCGCGACGCGATGATCGTGATCGCGACGGTCCGCGACGCGATGACCGCGAACGCCGCCCGCCGCCGCCGCGTCGTGAGGAGAAGCGTGAGTGTTTTACTTAATTTGCTAAATACATTCTATCTTATTATTTGTTTAAGTAGATGCTTTAGATATTAATTCATTTATTTTTTTCTGCAAAAGTTAGAGAAGGGGAAGGTAGAATAAATGACAAATATGTATTTTCGATTATGAATTCATTTTTCCCCTGCAAAAGTTAACTGAAGGAGAAAGTCTATCTGTGATACGAGCGAGTACGAACGAACGAACGAACGAACGAACGAACGAACTATGAAAGAACTCAATGCAACAGCATTGAGTTCTTTCATAGTTCGTATCTGTTGAGGCTCACTCGAAAAGCTATGAAAATTACTGCCTATTTCTTATCAGCATAAAAGCATGTTATCTTTTGTCCACTATAGATAGATATAAATCACCTATACTACTAATTTCATTTCCCATTAATCTTGCTCGATAGCCCAGTGGTTTTTAACCTCACCTCTAAACCACAAGGTCCAGGTTCGAATCCATCAATTTTTAAAGTTAGTACGCAAGCCTCCGAAATAAATCCCATGTGCAAGTTTTATCACGACTGTACATGGTAGGCCTCGGAGGTAGATGACTGTGGTGTGACGCGACAGGTCGTTTGATGTGAAAGATCTGTGTTAAATTGATCCACAACAGTATTTTTATAATAATATTGAACTATTTATCAAAAAGAGAAACTTTAAAAACGAATTAATATTTTTTAGGGATAGTGAGCAAGTTTTAATCTTAACACAAATAAACTAAAGCAAACAGAAGCATAGCTCATAGCTCCATCTTTTTTTAAAATCCACAATTGGTATGCCCTTGGCATCGTCTCACCGGATGGTAAGTGAAAATAATGCCAAAAGATGGAAGCGAGCTTACCAAGATTCCTAAACGCAATGGGGAACTAGTTTCAAGATGATATTTCAAAAACTATTTTCAATGGTCTACACAATCACAAATACACAAAAACAGCAATCTACTCTGATTAGAAGTATAGAATGGTCTAATTATAGTCTGACTTGGTGGCTCAATGGTTAGACTATTGATTTATTTAAATATATTGTCTTTGGTGGAACAGTAACAAATTTAATAAGGTCCTTTCACACAACTCACGAAGAGATACGAAAACTAAAATAAGTTTTTTTTTGCAGCTCGCGACCCCGACGGCGACGACTGGCAGCCCGTGACTCGTCGCTAACGGCTTTTGGCGTTCTCTAAACGCTTGTTTACATTTATACTGCGTACTAACATAGCTATAGTGCCCGTTCACTCATTGTAGCAACGCGTACTTGGCTTGAGGGGACTAACAAGTATTCATCGAAGTTGAGAAAAAATAAAATTTTATTATGGAGTTGATCGATTTTTAATTTTCAGATTGCTTCCCCCACCATTCTTTTTCAATATATTTTAGGGTTCTTATTACGATGACATTGAATCTAAAATATAAACCACTGGCTTAACTATATTATTTCTCAAATCACTTTTCTGTGGAGCGATTGAACTTGTGCCTCCGCTCCACAGACAAAAGTAATGTAAGAGAAATGTAATGTAATCACAGAGAAATACCTTTCTAATCAATAATAAGGTACTTATGAAACATATTTTCTTGATAAAATAAATCAACAAAGGTCTAACGCCAAGACCATATATACTCTTTGTATCTCTGACAAAACAGCTGTTTAAACAATACGAAGAATTCATTGTTTACAGTTTGTTATAAGCAGTGTTAACAAGACAATTGAAGATACTTCATTTTTCCCACAAGCCATGTACGTTTATCAAAACCTTATAGTTTTTTGTTTAGCCAATTCATGTTTACTATTTACCTTGTTAAAGCATAACGCTGCCAATATGTATGATGACGTATTTAAGCATTTTCGTTGTATTGCGCCTGTTATGGCATTTTATTAAAAGTACGTATCATAATAATATATTTTTTTATCGGATATGTTCTGAAATACCTGAAAAAACTTGCTTCTACTCATCAAGCAGAACGGCTTTGCTCAATGAAACAAATTTTTAAGCGTCTCATTGATAAGTTGATTTGAAAATGCAAATTACAGTTCTTTGGTGATATTAAGATTCAGACGTAGAAGTTACTTTAAAATTTGTAGGTATTTCAGGAGCACACTATATCTATATACAGATAGACATTTGCATTAGTAAGACATCAATAGTAACCAAACTGAACTACTTTTCAAAGAAGCTTTAGTCAATGCGCAAAATATACCTACTCCATTTACAAATATGTACATATATCACTTGAAACTGTACTGTGGAGATCGTAGTTCATCTAGTAAAACAAATTGGAGTTTGCCCTCCGTTCAAGATGAACGGCTAAAATGTGCGCAAAAGATAACGTTATGTTTGTACAACACTTGAATAGGCGGCGGGAGCACAAAATAGACACAGAAGGTTCGCTCAATACAAACCACTAAAATCGTAAGCATATACATGCTTATAGAAATATACGGTCGTTCGAGGCAAGGTCACGCGGAAAAGTATTACAACAGTATCGTGACCTTGCTTACAACGACCGTATACGTCTATAAGCATGTATATGCTTACGATTTTAGTGAGCGTATTGAGCGGACCTTCTGTATCTGTGTATTTTGTGGCGGGCGGTTACAGCCGTTTCTTTTTAGCACTCAAATGTAGAATCGATATTCGTCTATACAGTGTATAAGCTTTGATAAGGTCTCCACTGTACTACATACAGGTCTCTTGGTCATTGTCTGTTAGTCTACTTTGTATGCGAAGTTAAAAAAAAACTACTAATGAAATAGAATTTTTTTCCCCCAAGGAACCCATACTCAATTTGCGAAATGTTTTTTGGCTTCCCGTATCTTATGCAGTTTATGCAGTTAACATGTTTATCCACGATTCACTTTACTTATTCCATAGAACCTTCTTGCTTTTAAATAAGTTTTTTACGCGCAGTGGTTAGAACTTTTCTATTTTTTTCCTTAATCCATTATTTTCATCGTTATTTCTCTATATTATGTTTAATATACTTTCTAGATATGAGTATTTTTAGGTGAGTTTGATCATTTTGACACACTCAGACCATTACAAGTTACTATGCCACCATATAATATCTACTATCGGTAAAAGGCCGACTTTATTATATTCATATAATGTTTAAAGTGATTTACTAATTAGACGCTTGTATTTGTTGTAGTTAGTAATTGCTATCAATAAATGATTGAATCGGGATAGTTTTTGTTTATATTTACAAAGGGGGTTTGCGGGCTCCCTGTGTCAATCATACTTTCCACCAAGAAACAAGGGTACTTCTAAAACATCCGAAAAAGACCATTGTCCTACGTATAAAACACAAACAACTATCCCCACAAAACTTTTTTACGATTTTAGGGTACGTCAGGTCAATCAGCTCATTCAACGATTTCATATTAGAAGTAAAAATATTGTAGTTTGGTTTTTCACAGGTAAAGTTGTTCAGTTTCATGAGTAAAAGCTACGTTTTTTTTTCAGGTAAAACGAAAAGTTTATTGTGTAAACAACAGCATTTTTTTGATAAGTACGTTTATATAGACATGTATGTCGAAGAACTGACAACCGGTGGACAAACAGAATGCTACATTGGAGACCGCGTTTGGGCAAACGTAGCGTGGGACGCCCCCCGGCTAGGTGGAGCGATGATCTGCGCAAGGTTGCTGGTAACAGCTGGATGCGCGTGGCCGAAGATAGGTATAAGTGGCGTGCCTTGGGGAGGTCTATGTCAAACAGTGGACTAATGCAGGCTGATGATGATGATGATGTTTATATATTTTTTATATAATTTACTGCCTTGGGAGCAATTGTTCGGAAGAACAGTCAAAGTAACACATCGCGAAAAATGTGAAAAAATAATTAATCCAGTGACTTTTCTAACAAACCACGGCTTGTGGCTGCTGTAGTAACCATTGATGCAAATACACCGTGAATGACACAACAAAACAAAAAGAAAACCGTAGACAACCGCTCTAGTATTAAAATATTTTATGTAATGTTATAATAATATGTTTGGAATATTAAATTATATGCTAAGCGAAAAGTTATGTAGGTTTCCATTCCAGTGAAAGTAGTCCACTTCGGACATTTGTAATTTTCTCTCACTCGACTGATAGGTAAATACTGTTCTTTGCGGTACATACATGAAGGTTTAGAGATTGGCCATATTTCCGCCGACATCCACTTGAAATGGTTCCAGGCTTTAAATAAGAACACCGCTATAGTCAAAAATCTGTTTAAAGTAAGCACTTAGAATAAAGTTTCACTAACTTACAAATAGACTCATGATCAGCCCGTATAAATATCATGATAGGTGTCACCGAGGAATATACATATAATCACCTGGTATCACCGAAAGCACCCTACCTGTTCAGAGCCTAGGGGGCCAGCAACCTCGCGAAAAAAAATCGCTTCTATGTTACTTAATAGTCGAAAGAGGGCGAAACCACGTGAAACTAAAAACTCTATGTCTTTCTGTACTTCGCACAAATCGCTGCTGGTTGATAAATGGTAGGCAACTGATAATTTCCTGCATTTATTACTAAGCTGTGTTTAACTTCTGGTCTAGCTTAGGAAAGGTGATAAAAAGTAGTCGGCGGACTTGCTCCTGTGAGGATAGGTTAGAAAACTTCGTAATCGCCACACACAGAGCCAACTAGATAATAATTACAAAACGAGAGTGATTTAGGTCTAACCACTAGACATCTTAAAATACTAACGCCTATGAACATATTAAAAATATGTTTCCTGTGTTGTGTTGATTGTTATGATGATTGGTATTCGACAGTCAGTATTTTTACACATTTTTTTCATAAGAGAGTTTGTACTTTTTATTTAATATTAGTTTTTGACTTCTGTCTTGAGTTAATGAATTGATAGTAGAGTTTGGGTTGGCCCATAACCTAGAGAGGTTGCACAATAAGTTATTTAACAATCATTGATCTATGTTTACAATACATCCGTCGGAATAGTTAATATTTAAAAAAGGCAATAGTTGGCCCGAAAATGGTGCACAAAGACCAAAACAGTTTTACAAAGTGCGTAGGTAGAGATTCCGTTACTTTTTAAAACTACCAACAAATATATATATATCGCTAAAACATCTCAAATCTTGATGAAACGTTCGTCCGTTCCCAGACTCGCGGACAATGAGAGCAAAACTCGTGTCACCAACAAAGCAGGTTATCGCTGCGCTAACTGCAGCCGGCGAAGTAGAAAGACTTCACTCACTCCTTTAGCGAATGGTCGCTAGTCGCCGTACAACTCCCAAAGAGGAGTGACGTGTTCCGAAAAATAACAGATAGGTACATATTAACGTTATAAAATAACAGGTATATAAACCGGTTCCGCATTTACAAACTTTTGTAAAAGAAGTGTTCCAAAATCGAAATTCAAAAAAGAAAGTGAATGTGACAAGTGTTTTTTTTTTCAACTACTTGCAAAGGCCGGCGAGCATTTTTGAGCTGAAACGGCTTGCGGAAAAATGAACGTAAGTTTAATTGTTTTGTTATTCGTTGATTATTATTATTGTTTTATTTTCAGCGCAAGGCTGTACTAATTTGATAATTAAAATGAAACCGAGTTAAACGCCTGTATTAAATTGATTTACCTATATTATCAAAACATACAAATTCTGAATAGTTGTTATGATTACTTAATAATGGGGAAATCGTTGACTCATTTTGCTTCTGTATTTTGTTTTGGATATATGTTTGATGTTTACCATGGTAAGGCAACAAAGGTTTGCCATTGTTAAAACTTGAATGTATGTATGTCTTTAAGAACCGTAGACAAGTTAAGCGCTACATGCTCGCCTTAACTTAGTGGATACTAAAATAAGATTGTACCTGTTTAAGTATAAAACTGGTCCTAAGTCCTACGCCCTTAGAAGCCGGTAACTACTTCTTATTCTCTGAATAAGCTGAATAGTTCAGGACAAAAGGTAGTAAACTAGATTTAGGTTTCAAAAGAGTTATTTTAGGCAATTCCTGAGTAAAACAACCACTAAATAAACACAAGGTATTAGATTGCTATAACTACCCCTAAGGAACCGAAAAGGGAATTAGGAAACAGGTATTTCTATTTTATTCCAATGGCTATGATAAGCCTCTTTCCAATACGATTTTGATAAATTATCTAGACTAGTTCAAGCTTTTTGACGCATCACTGCGTTTTCCGGTGACTACGCTTGGTCCTTTGTTTTCTAGCCGCAGGCAAGCCGCAGGAGACATTAATTTCTTAAAACACCTAAAAAATCGTCCTTTTTTTTATAGTATAATTTTATTTAGTATTCATCAAGTAGGTTAGGTTAACACATTAGTATGATTTTTTAAACATCCCCAGTAAGTTATTGTAGTTCGTGACAGCACGAATATAAAGTGACTCAACACGGCCGGCCGCTGCGAGTGCAACTAAATAATATTAATTCGCAAAGTGACCCTTCGACCCATTGTTCTTTTAATGACTTCACATTTGCACTAAGTGACCAGCTGAGCCTGGTTCTTTGACCTTTTGTGTAGGTTACCAATAATAATAATATTTCTACCAACATATTACAACATAATTGTCTGGTGCTGAAGAAATTATTGTGCATGATTGTTACCAGTAATTTATTTTTCGACTGCTCTATTTTGCAAAAGATATTTGAAAACAATATATTTAATTTGAAAACACTAGAAAGTGTAGTATATTTAATTAACTTAGTCGTATATTTTATTGGTTGACGTTAAAATAACAATTCAAAAATTTTAACTTTGAAATGAAAAATTTATAGAAAGCAAAAGCTTTTTTGATTTTTTTTCGGCTTATTTGCCATCGATTACGATTACGATAAAAAAGTAGTATCATAAACGGAAACGTGACTCAGAGTCATACAGCTTTTTTAAAGGCATGTAGTTGAAAACGGAAGGATAATATCGCGTTTTTAAGACATGATGAATCGTGAGGACTCTGATTCAACTTGATTAAGTATACAGGGTAATTTAAATTCGCTGACAAGCGGCAACAGGTAGATGCTATTTAGAAAAATCTACTTAAGGAACCTTTACAAATTGGAACAAAAATCTTTCAAAGTTTGCATAATTTGAGCAATCGTCGTGCCAAATCTCAGAAATTCAGCTATTAATTATATAGTCATTTTGAGATAAAAAAAGGTGTGCTTGCTCTGGATTCTACCCAGAAAACACATCCTGGCGCACAAAAACATAGCATCTACAATACTACAATACAATATTTGCCGCTTATCTGTAACAAAAAGTCACCTCGAGATAGTAATAAAATAAATCGAATAATTTAATATTTATACTTACCTTTTTATTTACTCGTAAGCTAGTAAAAGTAATATAATTGAGCCAACATCTAAATTAATGTAGAGTCAATTTATTCTGTATTGGATCTTAGTAATTAATTTATCCATATATTACACGATTTAAACTTTTGCGACGACGTCATTTCTTTGCAATTCTAACTCCCATACAAAAATTGACCAAGCAGAGCAGCTGATTGATTTTATGTATGAAAGAAAAGTCTTAAGAATTTTTTCAACAAAACATATTTTGTTACAGTTATAAAAACACAAGTTGTACAAACAAAAATTAACAGTGGGCTCTATTGTAGATACAGTACCTACTTGTGATGTCAGGAAAGTAGGTAAACTACCTATACTTATTTCATAATTACCAAAGCTATCGTATTTTGAACTGGTTCGATAGTTAACTGAAGCAGTTTTCTTTTATTGGTCCCATATTATATTCCTACTGACAAGACACGAAAACAATTGAAGAAAGTAAATTTAAATTACTTTATCGGTGATCGGTGTTAATTTTCAGCTAATCGTGAAAACTGGATGTCTTAAAAACTAAACTACAACATTGTTTATAATGGCATTATAAAAGAAACACCTTATCCATATATCGATCGCTTCAATCCATCATACCCGCGTAATCACAACGATAGCTCAAAAACCGAATAACAAACAGAATTACAATTTAAAACGACAGCCGCTAATTATTAAAAACAGTCGATACACTTACCCAGTATTTGGTTATGGTCCAAGGAACAATCACGCAAGTGAAAGGTGCTTAACCTTGTGCGGAAACAGACAGACCGACATACGGACAACGCGATATATTGATTCGATTTACTACATAGGTAGTGTTCTGCGAGAAGGTTACAGTTTAATAAACTCTTTAATTCTTAAGCCTTGTCTATCGCTAGATGATGGCAGTCTGTCAGAGACCTTTAAAGGCGTCTTGGGAACTTCTGCCTCTGGCACTGGCACCTAGCTGCACACCCACAATCTGTACCAATCCGAACTGGGCCCCCGTGTGTGAAAGACAACCTAAGCTTCCCTAGCTATGGCTTATGATAAATAATGATAACGTTGAATATGGCAGCAACCTTAACAATATTCCCTGTACATATATTGTGGAGGAAATATAAATCTAAATTCAACGCTCTTAAAATTACGTTTAGAGGTAAGACTGACAATATTTCGGTAGCTATCCAAGTTGAATATTCCCTACAAACAACCCAACTGAGTCCTGCAAAGTTAAGCCCGCCAGGAATGGAACCTGCGACGTCATGATGTGAGACGAATGTGATTTGGAGGTGGTCAAAAGAGTAGTGTCCACTGTCGCCAAAGATCGAAGGAAGGCGGATTTTGTTATACGAACATTCGTTCGTATCGCATCACTACGAGTTTATCTATAGATACAACATCTTCTTATGGAAGTAAAGAAATATGTATATAGGGTGACTTTAAATTAGTTGTTGATACGACAGGGTTATGTATATGCTCATCATAACAAATAACTTTCTCTAAGGAACCCCATAGTAAATCGAAAAAAAATTGGACTCTCCATACAAATCGATTAACTAACCGTCCAAATGAGTATGAAGAGTACTTTTTTTTGCGATTTGACTATGGGTTCCTTAGGGAAAAGTAATTGTTATCATAAGCACATTAACACTTTAAACAACAATTTAACAATTTAAAGTCACCCTGCCCTATATGTATTTGTGTTTTATCCTAAATTAGCCAAAAATAATGACGGAACGTAAGTAATGATCGTTTTATCACAGTTGCGTTTAAATTAAATCAAATCATTCGCTACAACGTAGTTTTGTTAAAGGTTTTTTATATAAATGTAACAGCCCGTTTCGTAACGTTAACTACTGTTAACTAAAAAATAACGATAAAGGATTGTTAGTAAAAAATACTGCACAAGCAAAATTGCATTACTTTTGGTACTTTTTAAGGTCATTTTCTAAAATTCCAAAATACAATAATCAGGCATACTTTAAAGAGAAGCAAGTTTTGATGAATTTATGAAAAAAAATATTGCCCAATGTAAATATTGTATTTAAACAAAATAATACTGAAAGAAGATTGCCAGAAGGTAAGAAAAACATTGCACGCCAAAGACTTTTTGGTCTAATCTGAGGTGCATGCTATGCTTACTTATTTGTACCTAACGACTCACCTTGTCGTGACTAGTGAATTTTGAGGACTATGGCCATTTGGTAGAAACTTATTTTTTTTTGACACTTAATATTTTGTTTCTTTACAGTCCAACCAAGCGATCGAAAGACAGAAAGGTTTTGCTAAAGAAAGTTGTGAGAAAAGCGATCATTTCTATTGAAATGTGAAAGTGGTGTTTTATTCGTTTTAATTTAATTAAGCCTTAGGTACTGCTTTAAAGTAGTAAATAACAAGATTGGTTGAAGGTAGAGAGTATTCATAAATAAATGTTTATGTTGGCATTTATAGTTTAAGAACTGAAGCTTTCTTTGAGCACAGCATAGTGAAGTTATTAGTTAATAAGGTCTCTCTCGCGGTACAAATAATTAACAGAGTTATGCAAGAATATTTAAGAACTATAGTGCACTTTTAAAATAGTACCTATACAGAGTGGAACAAAATAGTTTTAACTACTTACTTATATAGAATTTTTGTATAGCTTTACAGAAATTGCGTAAATTTTTAGTATTCTCCATATACAAAATTGACCAACTAGTTGTTCAAAATTACGAAATGATTTAGTGTTTTTCAGAACTTTCAGAGCGCCTATAATTATTTAAGCGTACCTGAGCATCCTATGTTTTTTTTCGCACCATAACAATCAGATTATCCCGAAACAATGGAGATACATTGACACACTCACCTGCCGTTACGCAACGTGGGTTCGAACCCATTCATTCGAAAGAATTTCACACAAGTTTTGTAGAGCAGAAAGATTTAGATAAGAGAAACTATGCAGAGAGATAGACTGCAGTTTCAGTTTTCCCATGAATCAGATTATTTATTTACTGTCACTTTTCGCATAACCTGTAAAATTATTATATTCGATATATCTAGCTGACCATTTTTTCTGTAGATATTGAAAATTAATATTATATATATCGACAATGCAAAAGTTAAAACGCTTAAACGCCATTTTCAAAACTTTACAGGGCTGAGGTTAAAATTATTTTTTATTACACAAAAAAATCATATCTCGTTTTCTACGCGAAATCTTTAAATGAAATGATGTACATTATAATCAGTAGTTTCCGTGGGGATAGTGAAAAAAAAAGAAAAAAATAAATTTTTATTACAGAAAGTTATGGCAGGTTATAGTATTGCTATATTTTTTGAAATAAAAAGCAATTTGAATGAATGTATGAATGAAAACAATCGCACACAGGAAAATATAAACAATATACATGAAAAAAAGTTATAGGTACATACAGGGTTTTTTCAAGAATTGAACATGGATCCAGTGTGAAGCTGAGCAAAGTGATTAAACAGAAGTTCCAGTTAAATGATCCTTCAACTATTTTATAACTATGTACAGGACATAGAACTAGCTAATCGATCACTGATGAGTTCTGAGGCCACTTCGCGGCCAGTAAAACAATAGCACATGTATCTCATTGTTCATTGACTATCCGAATGCCGCTCACGAAGTGTCCAATTCGGAAGTGACCAAGGAGTTGGCGACCTTAGAGGCTGCATGTCCGTCTGTCGCTGTGACAGATTGAGCGTTTAAAGGTGTCGCGAAATCATTCAACTCTTCCCATTGGCGTAACGGTTAGAGGATTTTTCTCTGCCTCATACAAAAATTCTGGCACTCGACATATTATTATTATTTTTGTAAGTACGAGTAACAAAACAGTTGTCGGCGTCGTCGTAATACTTAAAGATAGTCATAAAAATGTACTCATGAATCTGAAAAAAAAAATCATGAACTCATGATATTACATATTTTCGTCTCTGATTATAAAGGAAACACCTGACGAAACATTATCTAAAACAGTTTCCAAGAATAAACTTAAATAATTGTAACTTTAAATTAAATAGGAATCTCCACTATGAGCAATACTAATAAAAGACATCAACGCGAGCACTACGCTACTAGTTACGTCTCTCCTAGCTTTATAAATAGCTTTATAAATCTTAGTTTTAAAATTAAAAAAGTTTAAATTTAAAAATAAATTAAATTAAAAGGCGTGTTTAGGTATTTCTAAGGGCTGAACGTCCTTATAACCACCACCACGAATTCTTAGGAAAACACCAATACTTTTATTTCCAAAACATTTTAGTAAGGTGTTTTTAATGCAACCTCAAATCTTTTATTAACTGGACTAAATATTTTTACTTCACTGTAGAGAAAGGTGGTAACTACTTCGGGGTCTAAAGAAGGCGTCAAGGCGGTAGCCACTTCCTATTAGGTCTTTGCAAGTTCACACAAAAAAAAATACCAACTTGACTGAATTGAAAATTGAAAGCTCCACTTTATTTCAACTTTGGCAAAGTTCTAAAACAAAAAAATGATCCGTTTCATGAGTAGAGGTAACCTCTACGGCAAAAAAACATTCAGCAGTCAGTTTTTCAGTTTTTTATTGAAATGGTTTAGATTATTTGGTCCAGTTCAGTTCATTAACACGTTTGTGCGTGGCCCACGTGACTGGATCGCTGACTTCAACCGCGACTTTATATAACGTGCGTGATAGGAATCGTTTTTAAGGTACTAAATATTTGTATCGAAATTGTTTTGCAGTGTGTCTTGTAAGCAATTTCTGTATCAAGAATATACGAGTGTAACAAAATAGGTATTTAACTGGTGCTTTTACTCATTATACTGAACAAACTTTAATTACTTATGGCTTTTCTGAAATCGCAAAAAAAATTAAATCGTCTCATCTCATCACTAATGTTAGATATAAATGCGAAAGTATGGATGTTTGTTTGTTTATTTGTTTGTTTGTTTATTTGTTTGTTTGTTTATTTGTTTGTTTGTTCCACTTTCACGCCGAAACTACTAAACAGATTTGGATGAAATTTGGAAGGTAGATAGATAAAGCACTCAGCTAATAGTCATAATAAAGGATATAGGTACTTTTTATCCCGGACTAGGGACTACTAAACTTAAGGGTTCCCGGAGGAATCCTCAAAAGCTCAAAATTTGGGCTGTCATAAAGCGACGTACACGCGGGCGGAGCCGCGGGCAGAAGCTAGTTTTCACATAAATTGGTCAGCTGATTTGCCATTTGTATGGAATCTCTAATTTTTTGTTTTTTTAACAGCCGTAGAACAAAAGTTGTTTTGTCCTACGGCGTAGAAGCCAGTTAAAGGGTCCTACACCTATTTTGTTACACCCTGTCCTTCCTAAATACCTGAAAAATAATCAAAAGTAACTTCTGATTATGAAACTAATAAACTTTCGCCAAGGTGTGTTGGAAAAATGATCACTAGTATATTTACTTTTGAATTTTGAACAGCTGATCGGCCATTGTAGTAATGGGACGAATATTTTTTTTGGGATTCAACTATGTGTTCCTTAAGGAAATCTTTTCATATTTTTGAGTAGAACCCCTGTTCAAACAGTTTCAGCCATTTTTTTTTATCCTCAATTGGTGAGCCCTTGGCATGATAGTTTCACCTGATAAATGATAAAAGTTATTGACCTTGTTAAGACAAAAATAAGAATAAAACCCCAACACAAAAGTTTTATACAAAAATAATACATAAAAGTTGTAATTAAATTTTGAAAATCAGGTGCAGGACTTGTGCTCATCACCTACTCATGTTACGTACTTAAAATCTTTAATAAGTTTGAGAAATAAACAGTTTTTTGACCTAAATGTCCTAACCACGCATGTTTTAAAAATAACTGACCAAATGTAAATTGTCATTTTAAGAAGAGGCGTATTTACTATCGCATCTCAATAAGGTGCTCTAACACTTTGAATGCCAATCCCGCTCCGGGGCGGGCAAGGGATACCGCGACGGGAGGCCGACCCCGCCCCAGAGCGGGCTTGGTGCTAGCCAAATTCTAAAGTCGGCTCCCGCGTGAAGTAACCAGAGTACAGAGCGGCAGTCAAAGTGCTAATAATACCTATATACATATATCCTACTTAACCATAATGTTAACACTTTAAATAATATGATATATAATTTTTATACAGGGTGAATTCCTATTATTTACTTTGTCTAGAAATAACTAAATCTAACATATTTTTTTTTTATCTTGGAAGGCGTCTTAGTGTTCAACTGTAAGCCTTCACTTGAATTGTAATAAATAAAATAAATAATTGACCACGCTGAATACGTTAAAAACAACCGACTTCAGTCGCAACAACTCCAATTTTGCTATGTTTTTGTTGATTTTCTCAAAAACCGCTGAATTGATTTCGATAAAATTTATATGGGACTATATGTGAAGTATACCCTTTCAAACAAAAAAAGAATTTTTGAAATCGGTTCAGGCGTCTTCGTGTAATCGGTGAACATAAATAAAAAAAAAGATTCCGACGAATTAAGAACCTCCTCCTCTTTTTGAAGTCGGTTGAAAATAATGTCTTTACTAACGATTGCTAACAATCATAAAACGTATGGACATAAATAATTACGTAGCTGTAAACTTTAATCACTAAGTCTGGTTTATACACTTTTCTTAAAAATTATATTATTATTATTATTATATTATATGTTACATAAACTTTCTACTTTCGAATCTACTCCACTAGCATTGTCTCCATAATCTGCCATCTTCCGGTCATCTCTCCCATCATCACCGGAAGACAATGAAAAACATAAAATTATCATCTGAGTATAGGTCGCGCCAAACTTTAAGATCGCTGAAGGGTACTGAGTGGGGGAAGTGTGCGTTCACTTGGAATCCTCATGCTCGAATTTTGATATTCTGATTATGCCTATATTTATTGTCTAAAAGTCCCCAAAGGAAAAAATGTGCTATCATAGTTTCAGAGAAAATCTAGTTTTTCACTAAGGCTGCTAGCGGAATGTTTCGCTGGCAGCCTCATCTCTGGAACCAAGGAACTATACTTCGAAATTCGAGCATGAGGATTCTAAGTGAACGCAGTGGCTAAGTGGTTAGCGATCCTGACCTCTGATCCGAGAGTCGTGGGTTCGATCCCCACACAGGGCAAACTTTTCTATGATGAGCAGAAAAGAGTCTGGGTGTATTATACCTATATGTTTGTGTATGTATATCAGTCTATGGTTCCTAAGATACAGGAAATCCTAGTTTGGGGTCAGATGACCGTGTGTGATTTGTCCCAGATATTATTATTATTATTATCATCTGAGTACCAACCATGTCCTGACCATACTCCATAGTCAGCCCTGGTGGTACGATGGATATTTTCTATTTCATTGTTCAGACTATAGCTAACCTACCCTAGGTGACGCGCATAAAGCAGAAAATCATTAGTACGATTTACCTATACAGGGAGAAAAAAGACGAGGGGTTTTCACTTTCCCCACGTAGCCCATACTGAATTTTCAAAACTTTTCACACAAAAAGTCAGCTGATCGTTCAAAGTATGGATAGGGGAACATTGAGGGGTTTTTTTTTTAGAATCATGCATTGGTTTTTTTCGTTGTTCTGTGTAATGAGTAGGGACTCCGTGTGTCTCTGACCCCGTTTAAGATTCCGGTAGATTTATCTTTACACATTTTCCAACCGACCCCTCGTGTCTTGAACATACTCCTACAGTATACCTACAGTATACCTACCGTCCTGTAGAAGTCCCAGGGCATTTTACTATCACTGTGTATTTAATCAAACCAAAATTAAAAACAACATTCTTAGATCTTATTCACAGAAGCTCGTCTTCCATACTAAATTAATGATTTAATTTCAAACGATTGATGTGATTCTATATTTTTTCCTAACATTATTTTTTTATATTTTTTACCTTCAATTGGTAAGCCCTTAGCATCATCTCACCTGATGGTAAGTATTGTGTTTTTGTTTTATTAAAAATACTATGGAAAATTTAAAGATGCTGATCTAGATTTTTTTTGGAAAAGTTTTATCTCCACGAAATATTTCGTCGTGTTTTCCTTTAATCCAAATGGATCTGTTCATTTTTAAGAAAGTATAAAGTTTTTATGGAGACCGACACTGTGAGGCCTCAAAAATATCCCACAATTAAAAGAAAACACTACTTACTTTCAACAATGTAAGTAAATAGAGTTTTCCTTAGTATTGGGTAACCAGATACTTAACTAATTAACTTTCTCTGCGCATTGTGTACATACATTAGAAGACATTTGCATACATTAGGTTAGGTACTGGTACATTTGCAGCCAAACGTCTACATAATTAATTTATCTATCAAATCAAATTAAATAAATTTTATTGCACATAACATAAAATACATAATACATACATAATGATGCATAATCTATTTGTAACGGTAATAAACTTTAATCCATAATGGAATAAGCATTTGGCAACAATTCCTCTGATGGTAAGTTATGATGATGCTGAAAAACGGAAGCGAACTTACCAAACTCAAACTGTTTTTAAAATTTAAGTAGATAGTGATTTTTTCCTACCTAGTAAAAAGTACACTCAACGTTTCGGGAAAAGTTGGAAAATCCGAGTACAAGATTCCCCAAAGCAATAGGGAAATGGCATCTTCATGCCGGAACATACCAATAAAATGCCGTTAACTAGCACTGATATTTGGCGGCAAGACTTAGATAAGATCATGGTTTTCCGTTAGATCCTGTATTTGGAAAACAGACTTCTGCGATGTTATATTATTTTTTAATTGCTAGATATAATAAAAGTTTACTGTGATCTTCTCTTTTAAACCAAAGTACTTTTAACGAAACATATTACCACTGTTACCACTAAATAGCTAGTTTTTCTATGTGTTTTGCGATTCTCACAGCGTGTCATGACACCATCTCATCGCGGTGAAATTAAATCGCGCTACGAATAGAAATTTAAACAATAGTGACAATAACATTCAAAGAATTAGTAAGATATCAGTTTTTCTTACTAAAACCAATAAAACTATACATATAATGTGCTTCTTTATTAGTGCCCGATATTTTAGTCAGTGCTTCTGCTCCTGATTCTGATCAACTTTTCCTAAGGAACCCATAGTCAAATAGCAAAAACATTTTTGGACTCTTCATATTAATTTGGCCGCTCGGCTGATCGACTTGTAATGAGTCCAAAAATTTTTTTTGCTATTTGACTATGGGTTCCTTGGGGAAAGTTAGGAGTAAAAGCACTGACTAAAATATCGGACACTAATAAAGTAGCACCTTATATAGTTATGTATATAGGGTATAAAAATGGCATAAGTACATAGAGCCCGAAAACTCAACGTTCTGTACAAATTTTGTTTTACAACTTTGCTGCACTCGCAAAATACACTCGTATAATAGAGACTGTAGACTTTATTATATTAAATACACGGCAGCAAGTTATTTCATTGTCAGTGATGTGCTTTCAAAATAAATATTTCAAAAGGCAGTGCCATCTTTTGCCAAAGAAAAAAAAAGCAAAGATAAATGTTTACCTAGGCGTGGGACTTTTTGGCGGGAACTCGTAGCAAGGGTTTGTCAGTTTTGTTTTATTATCCGAAAAAATAGATATCGTGGTTTTTAATGCATAATATTGATAGTGTATTATTCAATAAAGTGCCATTTAAGTGTCTAATATGTAGGATAATGAAATAAAAGTGTGTAGACTGAGTTTCGAGTGCTCTCAAGAAGTCCATGAAATCTTCATCAAAAGTGCTATCATTTTGCTGAAGAATAGGCTAGTTGACTAACAAAGAGTAAGAATTTGAAAATAAAATGAAGATGAAATGAAGAAAATAATACTGAAGACGTAAACTTTGAAACTAAAAAGAAAAAACATAACTAAAGACGAGGCGGTATGGCCATGGAGCCTTAGCCTGCTCAACAAGGGCAAAAAAGAAAAAAAAAATTACCTAGGCGTGACTCATGGAAATGTAAGAGGCAATAGACGTATGTATGTTTATGAAAATATTTACATTCCTTGCCCACCTTTGGGTGTCATTTTGTCTCAAAGAAGCGATAATTGCTAAGAATTGTAGTTCTAGACTTCCTATTCAGATAATAGTTGTCTTTAAAATTCCGTCTAGCTAGGTAACAAGAGGAACTAGGCTGTGCACAGTAACAAGAGCGGGCATACAAAGACATGAAAAATGCTGATCACGCGCATATCTTGGCAAGGTCGGTCGTTGGGAGTTGCAATTTGGATAATTCAAAGCCGAAGTAACTACTTACCGGCCCCATAAGAAAGTTTCGTGGAAGTTCAAAGGAACGCGATGCTGTATTTGGAATAAAAAAAAAAGTATTTCTTTAAGTAGGTGAGTAACAAAATTCTTGTACAATAAAAAACATCTAATGCATTTTTTCTAGTCAAAAGCGAACCTGATAACTGATTTTAATAAAAAAATCATCATTCATCAATAAAAAAACCATCCGAGAGTCAAAACGATCATAGTCAATCTTCTGGCGTAACAATGACAGTTTCATTGCCATACCGACACTCGAAAAACATTACCCTTCGCTAGAAAAGTTGGGTAAAACCCCTTTTTCTTTTGTACCGCTATAAATGACCTCATTAACACATACGCTATACAAATTGACCAACACAAACAGCTGATTCCAACTTCAAACGCACGCGCTCGGAACTACGAGTAAACTTATTGGTATGCGCAAGAGCATGCCTTTGCAGCTTTCGTGCGCAGAATCGTACGAAAGTGAGAGCAGACGAACTGAACTTTCGGTTATTAACTAGTGTTATTATAACCAAAAAACATAACAAACTAATGTTTTTGGGCGTATGTTAGTTTGTTTGTAAACTTTTTTTGCATACATAACACATAAAAAAAGTTAACAAAGTTAGTATGTATGTCCGTTTCATTTTTACCATCTGTAGCCAAAACATTTTTAGGAGATTGAAATGAGAAGCATCTTTACTTTTTAGATTGGCTTTGATTTTTAAATAAATTAGTTATGCATGTATGTAGGTCGATTTGTACCGTAGCGTGGTAGGAACTTTGTCCAAAAACCAATTAAAATAATGTGATAAAAGAAGCATTTACTTAAATAAAAAACATTTTGCGTACTTTATCGTAGATAAACTTTGTTCTGCCGTATCTGCTAACATCATAGCAAACCGCATAGAACTCACTAATTTTGGATTTAAAAAAATGCGAAATAAAATTAGAAATAATTTTTTATCGATATATTTTTTGTGTTAAGTGAGTACAAGCTGACGGCCAGGCTGATGGATAAGTTTCTTGAACTCACAATACTTGAATATGAAAACGCAAGTTAAAAACTAGACCAGACTACGGAACCTGATCCAGATCTAAACGTATTATAGATCCAGGTAGCAACTGCCATTTAAGTCTAGACCACATTGCTTAACCTTAGGCTATTAAGAGTAAGTTTACCTACAGGAAGTAATTAATTTATAAAAATTCGCTGTTTTCCTGTATTAAAAAACATGGTTTACTCATATCTTTTACGACCTCATTTTTAGAGTTTTCTGAGTCTTTAAATTTTTTATTCAGTACAAACAAATTAAATTCTGTTCAGCTATTCTACAGAGTGTAAAAAAATGCTTTAGTACCCGTTAACTGGGGTTTCTCGTCATCGTACTGAACAACTTTGTTTTATGACTTTGCTGAAGCTGAATAATTTTTTGGTCTTCATACAAAATTTGCCAAACAGTTGATCAGTTTGTTTGTTAGAGAAATCCAAAAAACCCTAAATAATGATCAGTCCATTTGAAAACTCATTATGGAAAGTAAAAAAAAATGCATTGGGGAAAGTTGTCCAGTTTTAATAAAAGTCAACCTGTAATAACCACGTTAAATAGGGGAGTTATACTTATATAAACTCTGTGGTCTAGCCATGGCCTAGACGTATTCAATAGGTTGTATTTTTGCATCTGCAAATTTTAGTACTATTGCACAAACAATAATTTCTACCTAAAGTGCTGAGCAGCTTTTAACATTCCGATGTATATATTTTAAGTACTTACATATTTAGAGGTTTGGCATCATTTCTACCTAGCTAGTTAATTGTGAGAAAAATACTAGATGCTGAAACTTAATTAATTCTAATTTTTGATTTTTATCATGTATTGAAAAATATCGATTTTACAATATACCTAGTTTATCTTTTACATTTAAAAAAGCAATAGGTATTTTAGTTTGTCATAAGTATCACGGTAATTTATCAAAAGAAATGGCGAAAGTATCGATCTTAAAGCTGACCAGTTGTTTAAAACCGGCAGAACTACTCACAAGAGGTCAAGGTTTCTTAAAAACCAGAGTGAAAGTGATTTTAAATGACTGAAATTCGAATTTCTGTTATTGGTACCATATTGTGATGAATAAAAAAACAATTTGCAATGCATATGAAATATTCAAATTATGACGAAAACCGGACGAAATCATAGATTTACTAACAAATAATCTACTAAATCATATCCTTACAATATTTTTTTAAGGCGGAACGTCGAGGAGCTCACTAGCGCTCGAGGTTTTTAATTCAAAAGATACATAGACTTCTTTTTGTTTGCGAACATTATACCATAGGGTGGTATGTTTGCGAACATTGCAAGCATTGAAAATATCTTCGTGTAGTTATATTTGGTACAAGTGCTAAAAGTGTAATGGTCGCAAACAAAAGGAAGTCTATGTATCTTCTGTAGTTTAATAAAAATGAATTAAAAACCTCGAGCGCTAGTAAATTCCGCGACGTTCCACCTTAACTGGTGATTGTTTCTAACTTTTTAACGATCTATACTCAGACTTTGGCGCTGAAAGGGTTAAGAAATACAAAATACAATGAATTAGAAGATTAAACAGATTTAGTGGGTAGGCACTCACTCAATTTTATCGACCTGAAGGATCTTATTACCTATCCCGTCCACCCGCCTACGACTTCTTATAGGCACTAAGTGAAGTGGGGCGATTGTAGTTCCTTCCTGCGCTTGCGCACACTGCCTTATGTGCAAAACTGGTTCGCTTTCATGCCCTTTCTCTTGTTTTGTGGTCAGAGGCCCTGTGGTTTCCATCTGAGATATCTTAAACGTACGAAGAATGTATCGGTTTCATGAAGGATGGTGTTCGTGTTCGAGGTTGGATTGGGTGATGCTTTTATAGGGTTTCCTTTTGGTATCTGATTTACGTCATTTAGGTATGTGATGCGTGTGAGCTACTGAAATTCGCCAAAAGAGTTATTGTATAATTAAAATAATAGGCACAGGGTTATAATAAAAGTAGTAGGAGACAGTAACAGCGACTTTCAGTAGTCATACTCAACAACTTTACATATTTCTACGAAATAGCAAACAAGAAAATGGACTTGGTGAAATAACAAAAAGTATTGAGACTTCCTATACAAAGTATAGCTGAGGGATTTGTATAAGTTTTCAATACAATGTATAATTTTTACCATTTCAGTAACAAAAGTTGCTCAAAAGGCACAGTTAACTAGCCTTACAATTTTGATCAAAAAAACGTATAATAAGTCGCCAACTGTCAAGCTTCAGGTATTCGCTATAAAAATGTTTCGCACTTCCGTGATTCGCTCCTTCATTATTCGCACCTGAGTGGGAACTTCAGCCTTACATCTATTTCGTACCCTATACAGGGTGTTAAAAAAGTGCGTTTGAAATTTTAAGGGGTTACTCAGAATCAAGTATAGAACCCAGGAAAAATATTGAAAAAATCCGCTCTTCAAATTTTTTTTCAGATTCTCGATACTAAAACTGAATAGTGGATCAAGAATTTGTATGAAAAACTGAAAAAAAATTTGAAGAGCGGATATTTTCATTATTTTTCCGGCATTCTATACTGGATTCTGAGTAACCCCTTAAAATTTCAAACGCACTTTTTTAACACCTGTATACAAATGAACTAAGTACTAAAATCTGCAATCAGTTCTTATGAATAAAATATTTGAAATTCTTAATTTGTTTGTTACTTTTTCAAACTAAAATTACTGGTTCACTGAAAGTTTGCATAGAACTGTCACATGTCAAACTACAATGTCTTTCTATTCGATACGCAATCTTTGAAAGAGTTTTCTCATAAAAAGAAATAAGTAAATCATAACTCCTTGATGTCTTTTGAATGAAACGCGTGTAATGAAATGATAGCTCTATAAGAAAGACATCAACGCGAGCGGTTTTACAATAATTTCATGATTTATATTTATTTTTTGACATTAAAATGGTTCCAGGTCCAGAAAAGTCCTTGATGCAGTATTTTTTATATAAAAACAAACAAATTCATACAAACTGACTGATTAACCGGTCAATTTGTATGGAAAGTCCACAATATTTGTTTGTGAATTTTGTATAGGTTTCATCGAAAAAGTTGTTCAGTTTCACGAGTAGAAAGAAACCTCATCACCATGAGTTTACATGATATGTGACAAAGAATGGATCTGTTGGTTCAGATGATGTACTATCAAAGCCACGCGTAGTTATTAAATGTATCCCTAAAATCAAAACGATTTGCCACTGACTCTCACTTTATGGTCATTTATTACATCACCCATTTCTGTTAATAGCCTAATTTGTTTCTATAGCGTGTCCAGGCTGTATTGGTACTGCGCTCACGTTGACTTGCCCAATAAAAAGTGCTATTGTCTGTCTGTCTGTTACTATGAGGCAATAGTATTTACACACGTGATGTTATTGTATGGTACAGTTGGTTGGTGAAGGATAAAATGAACTATGACATTTTTATTTTAATATTGTTCAGGCTACTTTTATTTTCAATTTTTAGACAGTTGTGAATTGAGCTATAAATTCTGTGTTAATAATGCAGTCAATATAATTTGGGGGAGGTCTTTGTTCAGCAGTGAACGTATTTTGGCAATAAAGTATAAGCCAACTAAGTTCCTTTTTGGCTTTCTTATTCTTTTTGATCCAGCTGGAAAACACGTTTTTTTTTTTAATACGCGTACGTTAACGCTTCAGCTCTCAAAATATAATTATTATGCATTTAGTATCTAATAAAATTGACATATTTGACCTAAAAACTGACCATTGTCAATAATAGGTTATCTATTACGTATTCTTGTAGCAGAACCCAGAACAATAGAATGCAGTTTAGATTCACTCAAACCGCAAATGCATCGCCAGACAGCAATAGGAATGGGGTTAATTTAAAAATTTCTCGCTATTCATGACTAAGTATTGTATAAATATTGGACATAAATACAGCATGAGTAATCCGTGGTCGGGTTTATTTAGTTTTTTTTCCACGTGTTTTGAAAAATATTTCGTTTCGCCACTGTTTGGATACGGACCCTTCACCCCACACGCACATTTGTGTAGGTCAGTGTTTTTCAACCTGGGGGTCGCGACCCCCCGGGGACATTTATATAATAACTAAATAATTTTCTAATTGAAGAAAATTATGCGCCAATATAAACGTAGTCATTCAAATCACTAACATTTTGCATGATTATGGCTCTAGGGGGGTCGCAAGAATGTTTTAACTTATACAGGAGTCGGGTATTAAAAAAGGTTGAAAAACACTGGTGTAGGTTGTATCTCCTATCTTCTTAGTCTGCTTTTATATCATGCGTTTTTTTCTTTAATGCATCGCTTTTCATAAAACACAGCATATTGTACTAGTGAAACTGGACAATTTTTCGTTACATAGTTTCTTTGGCAACTTTGCTAAAATCGCAATAAAGTTTCATACGACTTGGCTAATCAGGTGATCGAAAGCCAAACCCAGATTGGCTTAACAGATTGGTGAAATAGATTTACAAATAAGTAGTACGTCTAGAGAATAATCCGAAAAGTAGGTTACATACAAGATGTTCTATGCCATTAACGTCGCCTCTATATCTTATCCCTAATTTTGGCGATAACAACCCGCATAAAAAGCTATTACATGTAACAGCTACTTAAAATTCGACCCTAATGCAATGTCCGCATATTGCCTTGCCTACCGCGCAACGCGCACTATTACATAAACTTAAACCTATTTTATATTTTATAGTTCACTTGTCCTGAATTATAGTGATTCTTATGCGGACGTCGTTTAGTGCAGTCGCAAGCTATGCGTTAAAAAATTGGGTGTATTTCGTATAAGCAGCTGTAATGACTGCTAATTGCTTAAACATATTTCGTTGTCACGCAGAAAAGTTGGCCAATGTTATGTCCTTAATCGTTCTAAGTGACTCCAGCGGCCGGGCCGGCCAGCAGCCGCCATCGCGGCTTAGTGCAAGGATTAACCTTTACGCTCCATTCGCTTGCTTTATTAAAACAATAATTGTAAATTGTAGTCTTATTATTATTATTATTCACAATATTTTCCCTTAATTTTACACAAGGTTAAATCGCCATTTCTAAAAGTTTAAAGTTTATTGTGTTTGTGAATTAGGTGTCAAAATTTGAATTCAGGCAGCCATAATAATTTGAAAGATCCATATTTCTATTGTATACCCATTACTTAGTGCCTAGAAGGTTCCAAAAACCAATGACAAGAGCAAGCCAGTTCACACGAACAGCACCCGATCACGAGTATAACGCGAGAGTCAGCCATCGCTCCCCTCAACCATATTTGAGGGAAGGGAACGACCCGGCTCCCGATACGCCACGCCACCATCCGCACGAACATTTAAGCGAGCATGCACCACTCCGATCAATGGACAAAGAAAAAGGAGAAGGAAAAGTCTTACCGAATCCCTTCAGTTCTTTCACAATAGAGTTTACATCTTTATTGTCTCACAATATGTCATGAAAATGTTGCTGTGTTGGTTGGAGAAACACTTACCGTCCAAGCATTTCTATCACCTAAGTACTCGCATGTCTTATACAGCTTTATTACATAGTGTCTTTTTTACATAACTTTTGAATTTAAAACACCCATACCGACGATATTTTACCATTATTTATAGGGATTTTGTTTGATTTCTCAGCAAAGACCAATAGCATCATTTGTCGTTATTTATTGTGAATAACACTTATTATATTATACAATGAACAACAGTTTAATTTGGCCTTGCAATCTCGTATTACCAACAATTTATCATAAATGTCTAATCGTGATCCGTCGATGATATATAACATAACATTATCAAGTGAAAGTCGTTCGTTCGCCATTACGATTACTTCTTTGTGAAGCGGCCGGCCATTGTTGTGGTCAATATAGACGCATACGCATTTTCATCGCATTTAGCATCACATTCACGACAAAACTGTTTTGTAATGAGAGGAAATCGCTGTTATGGGAACAGTTTGTTTATATTTATCATTCTCTGTGTACGATTGAATAATTCTTGGATTAGTGATGCGGTATTTTGGTAAATTTCTCTTTTCGTAATAAGACCATTCGGTAAATAACCGTAACACTTAAACTCCATTATAAGTGTATTAAACGTAATAATAATAATTTAATAAGTATAAGACATACTTTTATGAGGAAAAGTGTCGGTGATTCTAGCTCCACGGCAGTGAAGAATGATCCGGGACATCCTAATTACAAGTTGGAGAGCTGAAACCTGCTATCCAATGAAGAAAACTGCATTCACCCGTTCGAAATTTACGATTCCGCAAACACACCACACGCACATGGGCTTTGAGCTTATGACACCCCAATTTTGCATTGGGGATTGAAAAGTAGGTCAGTTTGATGAGAAGTAATCTACTTTAAAGTTATTACACCTTTCTTTAAGCGTTAGATACATCTTTTTATTACAGACTGAATAAAGTGTATAACCATGACCTGTCTCACAGCACAACTTTCTGACGACGTTCTTCAGATAACACAGAATATACAAGTAAAAAATAGTGCTAGAAAACCATAACAGGGTGCTAAAACTAGATCATTATTGTGTCATCGTAATCTACACCATAATGTTCTCAAGCTTTTTCATAGATAACTAAACGAAATCTCCTTTCACAGTAATAAGTTTTTACTCATCGCACGATGAGAACGGAGTTGCGTCACTCATCTGTGATGAACAGTTCCAAATAATGTGGGAACTGTAATCTGACTGAACTATTGTATTGTAACTTGACTGTTCCATTAAAGAATTGGCAATAACTTGAATTGACTGTGTCTGTCTCTATTTTGGGTCAATGTTATCAGTTCGATGTGGACAAGAAACAAAAACAAGACCTTCTATTAATTAGAAACGATAATAACATACCTAATTTTGATTTCAAGCACTGTATATTTTAACGAAACACTTGTGCTCAGATTAACGATATATTGATAAACGATATAAACGAAAAAGCCATTAAAACAGTAAAAATAATTATCTATTAAAATATGAAAATAATATAAAAAATATACTAAAAAGATGTAACATTCAGTAAAGTATTCGGTAAAGTTAATTATAATATTATCGTAGATACTTAATTTAAATTTGGCTTCTAAATTGATTAGGTACCGGAATTTACCGGATCTAGGTACTGTCCTACTTTTCGGTTATTTGGTTTTCACATTTAAAACTTTATTCAAATTGGGTGCTTAACTTTTTGTTCAATACAATTTTTTTGCGTAAGAAGGGAGACTAGAGATGGTCCCCTAATGGATCACGTAACTTTAGATCTGATAAGACCACTGCCCTATTACATAAATAGGTACCTCAAGGCTGTTCTGTTCAAGCGTAACGTGCACTTGAGATCAAGTTCTCTGATGACCTCTGGAGTTTCACCATTGGTCCACCCACCTAGAAAGCGAGTCCTGCTATTAACGTTTTTTACTTACTAAGTAAATGAAGAGGTGTTTCTTCTTCCGAAGAGGTGTTCGTCTAAGAAAAATCAGCAATCGTCCGTATTTTCTAGTACATATTTATTTTAGATAATTATTTCATCGGAAAATTTTGGTAAATTTTAAAATGTTAAAATTTCAAGACATGCAAATAATATCCCGTTGTACACTCACTCATTCTTGTCGAATATAATATTCCACGATTCTTGTCGGTTCTCTTGTCGCATTAGGTGAAACATTTTTTTACACACATAATGCCTTTTCGCACAATACGTTTCTCCTAATTATCATATCACTTTGCATCCGAAATATACATAAAACGTTAAAACGTGATCTGGCAGGCGTGGCCAATGTCACGATCATCTAAAAACGGCAAAGTCATGGAATATTTGAATGATTCGAAGTCATCATTACAAGTACGAAAAGTAGTTGGTAAAGTTAACTGTTCCTAATTCATACATTATAAGTAGATGATCTTATTAATAGGCAAAAATAACAAGTTTTAGAAGTTTGCCCAAAGAACCAGACCAAAATTACCTAGCATGTTTTATGGTATCTTACTAATCCAATTGGTGCAAACGGAACCCTAAAAGCCTACGTCGTCTATACGGCTTTCTGTCCTACCGTTAAATGGCTGTATCTTTGGAGTTGTAGTAGGAAGGTCTCAGGTTAAAATTTTCACAGGATATTCATTATTATGCCGTAAGCTACTGACAAAGTAAATAAGAGAATTACCCATACAAGAACGGTCTTTTTATCGATGTTTACGAGTATTACCGACATCAAATGTGCGCATTTAAATACTCCCAATATCATAAAAAATGTATTTAGTTGAAATTCTACTCATGAAACTGAAAAACTTTTATTGGGATTTGCTGAATTCGCAAATAAAAGTTTCTTCCCATACAGGCCGTTCCACTGATGAATTTATGCGAAAAGTCCATATTTTTGCGAACACACCTAAGTATTTCAACTGAAGTTGTTCAGTTTCAAGAATAGCCTCAAAAGTGTTACAAAACCCTTTTTTACACCTTGCATATCCACCTCCTATTTTAAAGTTTTTTTTTTTTAATAAGTACTGCTTGTATTTATAAATGTGCTGTAGCGTTAATAAATTATTGTAAAATTAAAAAATCTACCGTTGGCCATAGGCCTCGCTAAAATCCGACTCGGTAATTGCAATCTAACATTGCTTTGTGCTATTATAAGTTATTTATTCTTAATCGCATCCTTATTTGCAAATTAAGTACCAATTACAAATATATCTATCAAGTTATCAGTAATTTCAAACATTTCGCTTTTTACCGTCACTTATCGCTTGTGAGATTCAGTTTTTACTTTTTTAAGTACAAAGTAAAACAATTAAAAGAGTTTCTTTAAGAATACCATCACATCGAAGGTCATTTGGCCATTGTATTAAAATCGCCATAAAATGCTAACAATGGACACTCCTCGATCGCTATCCGAAACTAGCTAAAAGTATGATAATGTACTTAATTTGAATTTAACAATGCAAAATGTATTAGTTACAATGATGCTGAATACTTCAAGAGTTCGTTGGAAGAGACTTTTTACGGGATAAGTCCGCCTGTATATTTTTTCTTTCTATTGTATGTATCTGTGATTTTAGGTACAATAAGGAGTTTACATAAAATCACAAAAAACTTTTAAACAAACTTTTTAACAAAGTAACAAACGTAGTACAAAAGTCGGTGCGATATAGGCAGGTTGACGTTTTATTCGAAAATGGTTCGGAAAAGTATCTACCAGCACAGCTACCAGCTAGCCAGATTTTCAGTACTCAATATTTCTTTTCAATTTTGAATTTTGAATCCCCCTCAAGGACAGCTGAACTTGTATTCAAACCTAAGGGTTCTGTGCTTCAAAGATTATATCAATAAACATGAAAAGAACACAGTATTCCGATCGCTAAAGTAACTGTTGCATAGTAGAAAGGAAACAGTTGCTAATGCCTAATTGAACTTCACAGGCGGTTCGTTCGGTTCCGATGCGCTCGCGCACTCTTGTGTGAAATCCATACTGGACTGCAAAGACCTATATATAGGACCAATAAAATAAATATCATTGCCAATTATGAATAAAAAAATATTTTAAAAAACATTTCAAAATTTGAAAAGGGTAGAAAAATCAATGTTATTTAAAATATTCTTATCCTATGACACTAAGGACGCTGAGACAAACTTATACCGCCTTCTGAGAAAACTGATGTTAAAAATAACCCTAAGTAATTTTACCTAAAATAATAAAAACCCACCGCTAAATGTACAATACAATACAATACAATTTTTTTATTGATAACTCATTTGTTACAAGTCATTATACACAGTGGTATATCTATAATATATTATATAAATTATTGTTTTATTTAATGTCTACATATTTTATAAAATATGTGAAAATAAATGAAAAATAAAATAATATTAATTTACAACAATCATGAAAATAATTTATGTCATAATACACAAGGCAGTTCCATTAATTCCTTGAAACTATAGAAGAGCTTGGACATTAACCAGCGTTTAAATTTATATTTAAAAGCTTGGCAGGAAGTTGCACTCGTTATTTCTATAGGTATACGATTGTATTTTATGTTAATCTGGGAATCAACAGGAATACGACACTGCGCACTCCAAAATACACCACACGACCTCATATTTATACATTCGTACACTTAAGTAGACGCAAGAGCTTTTGGGCTTAGCTTGCCCTTACATACTCGTCGATACATTTTCCACTGCAAATCTGTGAGTGAACCGATTTCGTTCGTTCCTCTATAATAATTGTGACGAACTATAGCAAATACGCGAAAGCCCGTGTCAACCAGTTCTCAGTGATCTGTCACAGACATAATACCACGTAAAGTCACGTAATGCGCCTCACGTAACCGTAATACAAAAAGTAAGTTAATAATCTTGAAACACCCGTGACTGAAGATTTAGTTAGAGAATAAGGTGAGAGCCTACAAGTACAAAATAATATTTTATTTGAATAAATAATATTAATAATAAAATAATATATTTATTTCAAACATCCTTATAAGTAAATAAATAAATATCCGGGACAAATCACACACAGTCATCTAGACCTAAACTAGAATTCCCTGTGCTGTGGGAACCAGAGACTGATATACATACACATACGAGTATATGTTTAAATATATTATAGATATAATACACCCAGACACAGAGCAAACTAATCGGCTCATCACAGAAATGTTTACCCCGGGTGGGGATCGAACCCACGACTCTTGGATCAGTAGTCAGGAGCACTAACCACTGAGCCACCGAGTCAAT
The DNA here is from genome assembly GCA_958295455.1 of Coleophora deauratella. Taxonomy (NCBI): domain Eukaryota; kingdom Metazoa; phylum Arthropoda; class Insecta; order Lepidoptera; family Coleophoridae; genus Coleophora; species Coleophora deauratella. The sequence continues at coordinate 10,924,001 of OY282409.1, forward strand.
CAAATCAATCAATCAAAGTAGGTTGGAACAGTGATCTAAAAACTTAGATAGATAAAGATAGGTTGTACTACTTATTATCTATACATAAATTGGTAGACTCCTGTCTCCTAAACTGGGTTTAACAGTGCAGTGGTAGAAACATAGAGATCTATTTCTTTGGGTGCATACAAGAAAACCTACTACCTATTTCTTGTTCATACTTTGTAAGCCCATATGTGCGATTGGCATCATCTCATCTGATAGTAAGCGATGATGGTGCCGAAAGATGGAAGCGGGTTTACCAAGATTTCCTAACGCTATTAGGAACTGGAAACTTGTCCCCTTAGTGATGTTTGGCACCAACACTTTATTTGGGGTAAAAGGGGGATATGACTAAAGGTGGGCCCTATTAGATCTCTGCGACGTGGGTAGATCTATTGTGACCACTGCCCCTATTAAATTATTGCCTCAAGGCCGATAGTTTAATGAACTGTGGAATGTTAGGCAGCAAGAATTAGATAAATACGGATATACAGGGTGTAACAGAAAGGTGTGATAATACTTCAAGGTTGGCTTTTACCCATCAAACTGAACAACTTTTGTTTTACAACTTTGTTCAAATCGCAAAATTTTTTTTGGACTTTTCATACAAATCGATCAGCTGGCGAACCAAGTTTGTATGAAAAGTCCGAAAATTTCTTTGCGATTTCAACAAAGTTGTAGACCCGACCGTACAAAGTAAGACTCCACCGGGAATCGAACCCGTGACCTTCTAATGTGATGCGAGTGGACTTGCTACTACGCCACGAATGTGAAATGCTATATTTAGTTTTATCTTGAGGTGGTATCTTGGACCACTATAGTAACTTACGTTACGTAGAGTAAACTATATTATAGTGCTTGGACTAGCTGAATTTGGCAAGTACTTATAAAGAACAAACGGTCAGAAAAGTCAAAGAGGATTATATTATAACCACGGATAATATAATACAATGTAAAAGTTACACTATTGTACCCATTAGAAAAGTAAGAGGTCTTGCCTTTAAGGTCTCGTGGATTCTATTTCATAACGCTTAACGTGCTATTATGAATGACCCAGACTTAAATCTACTACCTATTGTATCTATTATTCTTGAGAGTTATTGAGGTAAAAAAGATTTCCTGTAGAAGCCATTATTATGCAAAGGTACTAACGTATCTGTGATTTATGCCAATAGAGTTAGGATAAACTAAAATCGGTTTGCAATTACGACGCAATGGATACTTTACAGTATTAATAAAAATATGAAACCAATTAAAACATATAGGAAGTAAAAAGACCACTATCGAAAACGTTAACAGGGTGTTCTACTAAAGAAAGTGAACATTTTTTCCGATATAACCTAGTTATAATATAATAACGCAATGAATTTGAATATTGTAGGTGCTATCGTACGAATAACATACTAGTTCAGACCACCACTCATCCAGGATATTTTACTAGTAATGGATGGATTAGTAGTAATGGATGCGAGTGCGAGCCGCACAGGACCGGTCGGTGTGGAAATCCTTGGGGGAGGCCTTTGTCCAGCAGTGGGCGTCTTTCGGCTGATGATGTGAATGGATGGATAGGTGGAACAAGCGGATTCAGCGAAGTATATTTGTAGCGAAAGAAAACAAGCAAAACCCTTTCGAAGATCTGCTTCTCATAACTCCCCGATCAAAGTCGAACGCCAAGTGCTATTGAACTCCACAAGCGGATTTACGATCGCGTCTCGAAATAAACGACAACACCGCCGGTTTCTCGAAGCGACAACTTCAATAGAAAACTGTAATCATAATATAATAGAACCAGACTCAGACTTTCACGGAATATATTTCCACACTCTCCGCCCGTGAACCTGAGAATCTGGGTCACGATTTCCATAATCGCTTGGAATTATTGATTTGTTTCTAAAAATACCTACTCAGCAGTTTCTTTTTAATTCTTAGTGTAGCAAGGACTTTTCATTTACTAGTTGGATTAAATTCTGGACAATATTTTTACGTTTTAACCGCCTCCGTGGTGTAGTGGCTAGTCTGCTCCATCAGGAGGTCGCGGATTTGATTCCCAGCGAGGTCCAACTTTATAGGACTCGGTTTGGTTGGTAGTAGGGTATTTTCGGAACCCACCTAGCTAGTCCGGCTAGCTAGCTACCACCATCTTATCTTGGTCTTAATTCGTTTAAGTGTTATAAGTATAAGATAGCGAGTTCCCCATTGCTTTGGGGAATCTTGGTAAGCTTCCATCTTCGGTATTGTCATCACTTTCCACCAGGTGAAATAATTGATTTCTTGATAAGCCCGTTTCGTCCAGCTTTGGCGTCATCATTAGTTAGCACTATTATTAGATGATGCCAAAATCGTTCAACGAGAACACACTGCTGTGATTGTACATGTTTTTCATATCATCCATGCTTAAAAATAAGTAATATGAGATCTTACTTCTATTGCCATACTAAGTCGACTCTATACTTACCCTTTTGAAGATAAGTAAAAGACTCTCATGACTCAATTAAAATAACTCATAATTCTTCAGGATATTTATTTGTTTCTTTCTTCTTTCCAGGTACTATGGTGCCTAGTCGTACTTGCGATCACCTGGCAAGGAGTGAGAGGGCACGGCAGACTAATAGAACCTCCTTCGCGAGCGTCAGCATGGCGATTCGGCTTCGACACACCGCACAACTACAACGATCACGAGTTGTATTGCGGAGGGTTCTCCAGACAGTGGAACAAGAACGACGGGAAATGTGGTGTCTGCGGTGACGCCTGGGACACCCCTCAGCCACGACCCCATGAGATCGGAGGACGATTCGGTAAGGGAGTCATAGTGCGACGGTACGGGCCAAAAGATGCTGTATCCATCAAAGTGGATTTGACAGCAAATCACAACGGATATTTCGAATTTAGAGTCTGCGATGAGCCGAAAGCGACCACACAGGATTGCTTGGACAAAAATGTTCTCAAAATAGACGGAAGAGAAGGCACTAAATTCTACCCGCGTGACGGAAACAAAATATATGAGATGAAGTATAGATTGCCTGAGGGGCTAGAATGCGCGCATTGCGTGTTGCAATGGCGGTATATCGCTGGAAATAATTGGGGTACCTGTGAGAATGGAACGGGGGCTGTCGGCTGCGGCCCTCAGGAGGAGTTCCGAGCTTGCGCTGACATAGCCATCGGCGACAAATTCGCAACGACCACAAGACGACCGAGACCGACTTACGTGCCTCCAGGTAGACGGCCGACTGTGCCTACTCCGGCAGAGACAGAATCGTCTGGCAGCGCATGGTACGGTATCGTGGTCGCGATTGTCGCACTATTGGTTGCCGTCGGTGTCATGGCGGGCATTTATCTGTACTACTACAGAGGAGGCATGAGAATTAAGAGCCTATTAAAGTCCAAGAAACCGCTCCCCGCGCCTGTACCACCTCCGCGTCACAAGAGAGCATCTCTATCCCGGGAAATACCACCGGAAATAACGTTGCCAAAAGGAATCCCGGAGTCGGGGTTTGAAACAGTCGATTTGAGAGCCAAGTGATGCTATATTTATTAGAATATGTACTTAGGTATATATTTTTTTTCAATCCCCACTGCCTTTAGTGATAGTTTGTGTGATTGACAGAGTGAATCCAGTGTGGATCAAACGATCTGATTATTTATAGTCTAAGATTAGAAATAAGTATGTAAATTATTTGTATATCTGTGTAAGGAAAAAAAAAACAATAAAATGTAAAATCATTTTGTGTGACTTTATTTCCCTCTCGTAGTAAATCTTCGATACGCACTTTCATTTCAACACCGATTTGTTCAGTAGCGATATACGGCAGATTAATAAAATAAAAATACTTGTAGATAGTTCAAATTCAAATTCAGAATCCCGTGTCAAAATCTTTTTTATTTAAGGAGATGCTGTGCCTGCACATACTTTATATCGTCTTTTTTTCTACCTAGTACAAAGTTCCAACCACTCGGAATTTGTACACTTAACTAAGATAAAGATAGGACTAGGATAAGGACAGTTCCTAAATAAAAAGTGGATAAGAATATGGACCTACCTCAGTAGAATTTGGAATCATATAGGAGGTAATATCGATTAGCAATGGACTGGCCGCTGGCAGAAAATAAGAAAACAAAAATTGTATGTCTATTTTCACACGGTTGCAATATAGAAAAGGCCGCAGTTCTATTTGGATTGCAAGTCAAATTCATATTTGATACAATGTGGCACTTAACGACTGTCACTAGTGATAGCAACCAGCACCAACAACGGCTTAGCATAGCTTGCAAAGCACAAAGTCGTCGAGATAATATTGCTACCAAGTACAGTCAAACCCAGCAGGGCTAAAGCTGCATTTCCACCGGGGCGGCGGCGGCGAGGCGAGGGAGGGAAGATAATTTTAAATTGTATGAGAAATAATAAATTCTCTTCTCGTACATCTTCGGTGGAAATAGTCTGGATGGGCTAGGATGGGAGGGACGATAATTATAATTGTTTCTTAATTCCACCGGTGAGGCGACGAGGGAAGAGAATTTTAAATTGTATGGGAAAAAATAATTCTCTTCACTCCTCGCCTCGCCTCGCCGGTGGAAAACCAGCTTTAGATCGTGTCGGTAACACGATGACATATTTGTAGAGCTCAGTTGTAGACTAAGTAAGAGATAACCGCCTCCGTGGTCTGGTGGTAGTGTGCCTGCTTCACATCAGGAGGTCGCGGGTTCGATTCCCGGCGGGGTCTCAGTTTGTAGGATTCGGTTCGGTAGGTGGTAGGGCATTTTTGGAGCCCGCCTAACTACTTAGCTATCACCATGTATAAAATAATCTTATCACCAGGCGAGATGATGCCAATGGCTTACAAAAATGCCATTTAATACGTACAGGGTGTAACAAAATTGGTGCAGGACCTGTTAAGGGGATTCTACTCATCGCTCTGAACAACTTTTGTTCTACGTCTTTTCTCAAATCGCAAAAAAATTTTTGGACATTTCATACAAATTGATCATCTGTTTGTCATTTTTGTATGGAGATTCCAAAAATGTTTTTGCGATTTAAGCAAAGTCATCGAACAAAAGTTGTTCAGTACGATGAGTAGAATCCCCAGTTAACGGTTCTTACACCAATTTTCTTATACCCTGTATAGGTGTTTTTTTATTGCCCTCAGTTGGTAAGCCCTTGGCATCATCTCACCTGTACCGGTAAGTGATGATGATGCCGAAGATGGAAGCGGACTTAACCAAGATTCTCCAAAGCAATGGGGAACTGGCTATCTTATCTTCATGCCAGAACACATCAATGCCGTTAACATTGATGTTTGGCGTAGCTAGTGGTGGCTTTGGTGGTAGCTAGCCAGGCCGGTTCAGAAAATGCCGTACTTACATACATCAATCAAACCGAGTCCTACAAAGTTGGACCCCGCCGGGAATCGAACCCGCGACCTCCTGATGTGAAGCGAATGGACTAGCCACAAGGCTACGGAAGCGGTTAAGGCGCTAAGGGCTAAGGGTTAGGCGTAGGCGGAGAAGGTTTGTTTCGTATTTTTTGATAATCAGTATTCTTTTGATTCGGTTTAGAATTCAATTATTAATTATTACCATATTACCGCGAATTCCGTTATTCGCAATCTTCATTCTTCATCATCACCATCAATCATCATTTATCACACGTGTGAAAAGTTAGGTTGCGTTCCAATACCAAAGATTTCACTCGGGGTGATGCGAATTTTACCCTAAATCGTTCCAAAACCGAGCCGAGTGAAACCGAGGGTAACCGAATGATCGCCTGACAGTTCTCCGTCGGGATTTCGGAACGCCTTCGTGAATGCGATTTTCACTCTGACAAGTGCGATTTTTAACGCTGTTTGATTACCGTTAAAATTCGCCTGACAGTTTATTCGGCGGGAAGTTCGTAGTCAATGTCAAACAGACTAAGACAAACAAACATTTTATCTTCGGAATTGTTTTGAAATACGATTGCTTGTATCTGCTAAGGTGTTAAAGTCATAAATAAGACAGAACACTACCCAAAAAAGCTAGAAACCTTTCTGAATTATTTTCGATGACGTTTGTTACCCTGTCACTCTGGAATCACTCGCAAGCGTTCCAAAATCATATTTTTTTCTCTTTCTCAAAATAGCTACATCTCTTTCATTTCTCCGAGTTAAATTCTACCTCACTCTACCTTGGTTTTGGAACGACTTCTTATATTATTTCTTTCACTAGCAACACTGTCTTAAACGTCAATGTCAACATATCGGATCATAGACAAAGTCACAAAACAAACGTGCCGTGTGACAAAAAGTAATAAAAAGTCCCGAAAACACATTTATTTTCGATAAAAAGACTTTTCTAAATGAAAAATGGCGATGCGGCTGCAGCACGTGCACGACGGTGGTATCGTGGAGCGTCGGTTGCGACCAATATACGGTAAAAACTTGGCGTAACCTTAGAACCAACCTCCCGAAATAATAACTCCTTTTTGGATGATACTACTTGTATTTATGGGTTTTGCAGACTGGTTGGACAATGGAAACAACAAGAAAGCTCTGCAGGAGGCAGAGAAGGTGCTGAAAAAGAGCCCTTCCCTGCAAGCGGCGCGAGCTTTGAAGGCACTCGCACTTTTTAGGTTAGGAAAGACAGCGGAGGCCCACACGGTGTTGGAAGCCCTGGCTGAGGAGAAGCCGAGCGACGACACCACGCTGCAGGCCATGACGATCACCTACCGGGAGTCTCAGCAACGTAAGAATTTTATAACACTCTTATAATCATAGATTCTGCAACCTGTGGCATTTAGGTCCCTATACAGGAGTTGTTGAACCTTTCCATGAGATGGAAGATATGGAAACATAAACTTCATTACATAAATGATAAAACTGACACTTGTGCAATTCCTGTACAAAATTATACTCTTTTCTATACATATAAGAATAGCTCTGGTAGGAATAACCTGAACTTTCTTATAAGTAACATATAGCTTATTATATTAACAACCTTTATGACCTGTAAGGCTATAAGTATATAATTCATACATGGCCTTTGGTATAACTAAAAATTAAGTTGAATAATTAATTTGCTATTTCAAACAGCAGATTACAAATCTATTTTGAGAAATTCATAGCTTAAAAAAGAAAAATGGAACTCTTATAGGAGAAATTCATCGTCCATCTGTCTGTTTGTTTGTCTGTTAACAAAGCCTTTTCATCATCCTTTTTTTAATTCTTATAGTAGTATATTAATATCTTTGTTTCTGCAGTGCACAGAGTGTGTACAATTTACGAAGCAGCCGTCAAAGTGGAGCCGGCAAATGAGGAACTGCACACTCACTTGTTCATGTCGTATGTGAGAGTCGGGGATTACCTCTCACAGCAGCGTGCTGCGATGGCATTGTACAAGTTCGCACCAAAGAACCCGTACTACTTCTGGGCTGTTATGAGCATTGTTTTACAGGTATGCAATAAGAGCAATAGACTAGAAGTTTCTAGACTAATTTACAAAAATCACACATAAATAGCAACCACAAATGTGGTAATCATAAACTAATCTGAAGGCTTATCTGGGCCTAATTTGGGGAAGCCTTTAAAAAGTTTCATAATGCAAGGAAAGCAAATGAATGCTATTTTTTATTTTATGTACAGCTATGTACTAAATTAAAACCTATGATCCTCAGACTAAATTCACAGTCTTTTTTCATATAATCAATTGATTTCAAAAACTGTTTCTTCAACAGGCTAAAACATCTGAAGACAAAACTAAAAGAGGTATCTTACTCACACTAGCGCAGAGAATGGTTGATAATTTCATTGCGGAAAACAAAATGGAAGCGGAACAGGAAGCCCGATTATACATCATGATCTTAGAATTGCAGGAGAAATGGGCAGACATTTTGAACTTTATTGAAGGGCCGTTGTATAATAAACTAGTACCGGGCCCAAACACGGCAGCATGCATACCGTATCTGAAGAAACTCGGTCATTGGAAAAGACTGAATATTATTTGCAAATATTTACTAGTTGACAACCAAGACCGGTGGGATTATTATATGCCGTACCTTGACTCGGTCTTTCAATTGATGAAAGAGACGAGTAGTGATGATGAGACTGACGATACCCCTGAGAAATGTCATGAATTTATCTGTCAGTTACTTGAAAGCACTTCAGGCAAAAGTTTACGAGGTCCATATATTGCTAGGTTAGAATTATGGAAGCGTTTGGCAGTGGAAGGTGATCCGGTGGCGCTACTTGGCAGTGGTGTGGCCCTATGTGTTCAGTATTTAAGAGTGTTTGCACACAAGCCCTGTGCGGTGCCAGATTTAAGGCCGTACTTAGCTATGTTGTCACAGAAAGAGAGAGAAGATAACTGCAGGGAGTTCTTGACTTGTTTGGGTTTTGATGAAAATAGTGAGCCTGATAATGTAAGTACCTTTAACATCTCTTAACATTTAGATTCCAATTCTATAATTCACTATTCTAGTATTGGTACAGACAGAAATTTCATAGTATACAAATGGCCTAGTCTCTTTAACAACTGTATGGAAAAGAATGAATAAAACCGAGTCAGGTCAGTATGTCTAGTGCCATGCCACCTAAAAATGTTGGTATTCTGTCTATTCATTGCCATATAAAATTGATCCATCTAGAACTAGCCCTATTTTTTACCGAAAATAAGTTTTTTACAATTTGTCATACCAATATTCTAATTCTACTTATCATTTATTTATCTCAGAAAAGTTCTATTCAAAAGTTAGCCTACCAAAATTCGTCAAACATTTATGTTCGTCCATTGCAACAGACGGACAACATCCAACGCCACATGTCCAATTCCTATGATCTGACCACAACATATAGTCCATTCAGTGCTTACCTCCTACATTAAATAACTCAGAAAAGTTTCAAATGTTCGTTTGTTGTGGCAGACGGACGACATCCAACGCCACGTGTCCTGCCTAGCGGCGTGGCGCCTGGCCGCGGCGCCGCTGCCCCCGGCCGGCTGCCTCGCGCTCGCCGCCACCCTGCGCCGCCACTACCTGCGCAGTCTGCGCGGTGGCCTCGTGACGGCCACCTTGACGGAGTTCTGTGCGGCCGACGGTTACGCAATTTTGGCGGCTCATCATTACTTCTATGCGGGTATGTTTTAAAATTATATAGTACAATAGATGTTATTGTCCAGTTGTGAATCTAAACCATGACCCACTCGGGCGCACACAAAAAATTTCATTAAAATCTTCCCAGCCGTTTAAGAGGAATTTAGTGAACAAAAGAACAGGCGACTTTTATTTGCTTACAAGCAATAACTGAAACCGAAATTAAACTAGAACAACAACCTGTATAGGTTCCTTGCCATTGGGCAAAGTAGAATCTTCCATTTGTGGCTCCTCAGTGAATACCAAATCACCTTTTTTTTAGCTACACAATGACCTGTTACTGTGAATTTATCTCGACGGTTTCCGTGCTTCGCAAGGCACCTTAAGCCGTTGGTATCACTAGTAGTCGTTAAGCCATGTCGGAGACCTTAATATAGGAGGCTTAAATAACCTGCCTCCTAAAGGTCCAGCCCCACAACCTCTACAAGTCTGGATTTGACCCCGTGTGTGAAGTACGGCCCAACCTTCCCGAGGTATGGGAAGAGACCCTTGTCCCTGCAGTGGAGACGGTATGAGTACGAATGAACTGAATAAATAAGAAGTGCTCCCCCGTCCCCCACCGGCAGCCGTCAAATAGCAAGGCTCGGCGCCGACGCTGGTGACGCTGTGCTTGCTGAAAAAAAGTTGTACAATTGAAAGGAAATTGTACCATTATTCCATGTGTAGAATCGACCATTTGCCGTTTCTCAGCAACAAAGAGAGAAAGAAGAAAAAATTTGTAATAAAGAAAATCAATTTATTTGTCAGTAAAAATATTAACAAAAACATTTTTTAATCTCAGGCTTAAAAATCTTTTCATTGCATTGGCAAACTGACAACTAATCACCTTTCATTTGTTGCCCTATATACTGTGAATAAATAATAAATGCTGCATTCTATCGGCAGCGGTCCAGCAGCAAAGCTCTGCGCCAGTGCTGGAAGCGCTGTGCCTGCTGGAGCTGGCGCTGCACCACTCGCCGGCCAACTTCCACGCCAAGCTGCTAATGCTGCAGCTATACCATCTCATTGGTGAGAGTTTTTTTGTAATCGTCAGTTCTGCTAAGCCCTCAGGCTGCCGATGCTGCGACTATACCATCTCATTGATGAGACTTCTTATATCCACAGTTCTGATAAGGCCTTGGCATCGTATTTTATATTATTATTCTTGTGTCAGGTGGCATAAGGCGGACGTGACGGCCCACCAGATAAAAAGTAACTACCGCTGCCTATGAGCATCTGTTACCCCAGACACATAAGAGTTATCAGTGCTATGCCGATCCTTGAAGGCTAAGATGGAACGCCTCTTATGCCGGCAATTACGCTGGCTATCTAAAAATAAATATCCCTCATGTGTCTACAGGCAACGCGCTGGCCGCGGACACGGTGTACCAGAAGCTAGAGGTGAAGCACATCCAGCTGGTCTCTCTCGGCTGGCTGCACGCACTGCGCCTGCCCGCCGCCGCCGCCGCCTGCCGCGCGCTGCGCCTGCTGGCCGACACCGCCGCGCACCACCACCACCACCAGAAGGACGTGAGTGACACACACACACACACACACACACACACACACACACACGCCGCCTGCCGCGCGCTGCGCCTGCTGGCCGACACCGCCGCGCACCACCACCACCACCAGAAGGACGTGAGTGACACACACACACACACACACACACACACACACACACACGCCGCCTGCCGCGCGCTGCGCCTGCTGGCCGACACCGCCGCGCACCACCACCACCACCAGAAGGACGTGAGTGACACACACACACACACACACACACACACGCCGCCTGCCGCGCGCTGCGCCTGCTGGCCGACACCGCCGCGCACCACCACCACCACCAGAAGGACGTGAGTGACACACACACACACACACACACACA